>PVLC010011283.1:0-17510 GCA_004027655.1 Graphiurus murinus
CTCTCTGTTGTCTCTCGTCTACCCGCCCCCACTGCCCCTTTACCTCGCTCTCCTCTTCCTCTCTTTCTCTCACTCCTTCACTTTCTCCTCTCTCTCTCTCTCTCTCTCTCTCTCTCTCTCTCTCTCTCTCTCTCTCTCTCTTCCTCTTTCCTCTTTCTTCTTTCTTCTTTCTTCTTTCCTCTCTGCCTTTCTTTCCCAGGACTGACCTTGCTCAGTCAGTTAACTCTCCTTTTCCCCTAAAATTTTAGTATGTCGTCTATGTTTTCCTGCAGCCTCTTTTATATGCCACCTTCTCCATTGCAAATAAGCACAAACTTGGGCTGGGATGATGTAGCTCAGTGGTAAAGCACTTGCCTTTCATGTGCAACACCCTGGGTTCCATCTCCAGTACCAAAAAAGACAAAACCAGTGGAACATGGTGGCGCATGCCTGTAATCCCAGTACTTGGGAGGCTGAGAAAGCAGGATCACAGGTTTGAGGACAGTCTCAGCAAACAGTGAGACTCTCATCAACCTAGTGAGACCCTGTTTCAAAGTACAAATAAAATAAGATTGGAAGTGTAGCTTGGATGTAGAATTCACCTGAGTTCAATCCCCAGTACCACAAAACAAAATAAATAAATAAATAAAACAAAAAAGACCAAAAGAAAAAAAAATCAAGATTCAAAAACAAAAATAAACAGAAACTTTCCCTCAATCCTGCATCCCTGTCTAGGTAGCACACCTTCTTTCTCTGTCCCTTTGTAGTAAATGTCTTCACAAGAATAATTCCTACTTGTTTCCTCTACATCTGTTGCAAGTTAGACTGCTGCCGGCCACGGTGCTGAGCCCGCTCTCCCCGAGGTCTTGGAGGCTTCCTAACCAACAACCCCACTGTGTGTCCGCAAACTCTGAAGCATGCCTCTCTCCACTGGCCAGTTTCTCTCTCCCTCGCTCTTTCTTCTGTTTTTGTAGTACCGGGGATTGAACCCAGGTGCATTCTACCTCCAAGCTCCATCCCCAGCCCTGTCTTTTATTTTTTACTTTGAAACAGGGTCTCACTAAGTTGCTGAGGCTGCCTAGACCTGTGATCCTCCCGTCTCAGCCCCCCAAGTTCTGAGATGATAGGTGTGTGCCCCCGCACCCAGCTCAGTTTGTCTCTCCTGAAACCCTTTCTCCTTTGAATTCCATGAACCTCTTGGACTCTCCTTGTCTCTCTCTCTTTCCCCTCTCCTTTGAAGTTCCCATTCTCTCTCTCTCTTATATTTTGTAGGTTTTGGAGCCCAGAATTAGCCCTAGCCTCGCTTCATCTCCCAAAGTGACTCTGTCCTGCCCCCATAGTTTCCTTAACCATCTATATATTAAATATTCCTGTTACGGATGAATCTGGAACGTCTCTCCAAAAGCTCACATGTTGAAAACATGGCCCCCAATGCAGCGAGGTTCAGAGGTAGGGCGCGGCTGGAGGAAGCAGGTGACCAGGGCTGTGGCTTTGAGGGCTGCATCTGTCACGAGTCCCTTCCACCCTCTCTGTTTCCTGGCTGCTGTGACCTGAGCCGCTTTCCCCCACCATGCCCTGCCCCCCTCCATGATCTTTCTGCCTTGGAGCTGCCTGACCATGGACTGAACCTCTGAAACCAGGAGCTAAATAAACCTTTGCTCCTCCAAGCTGTTCTTCTCAGGTGTTTGGGTCATAGCGAGGAAAAGCTGACTAACATAATTCTGCAAAATTGAATTCCCAGCCCACATTTTCTTCCTGAACTTCAGATCCTTATCTCATGGAAAACTGCCTACTCCACAGCTCTAACTGATGTCCCCAAAGGCACCCAAAGTTAAGATGTCTAAAGCCTAACTCATCATTTTCCCATCAAGTGTTTTCTCCTCCTTTATTTCCCTCAAATCTCCCTCTTTCTTTGCCCCTCCTTCCATGGGGAACAAAAGGAGACGTGTCAGGATTGGGAGGACGGGGTCAGATGGAGTCGGCCTTCCCACATTCTCCAGATCTTGGAGAGGAGGGTGTTGGGCAGCAGAATCTCAAGGCACAAAAGCTTGGCCATGGTCCCCCTCGCTCACAGCCCCCCATCCTCAGATGCGCCACCATACATTAACCACTGCCCTTCCTTGGCTTATACCTCTCTTCCCATCGTCTGCTTGGTGACTGTGGCTGAAAGCTCAGGTTGGGTCCTCTCTTCTTTTCTGGCCCACTCTGAAGCCACACAGAACGCTAGAAGCTTGAAGTCAAAAAGCTATTTCCCTCAGAGTACCTTGTGTCCTGGTTCCACACGTGACCTAACCTTCAAGCAGCAGACCAATGCATCTGGGCCTTAAAAGGCAAAAATGAACCTTGGGTTGGAGATCATGCTTCTTGCTCTTTCTGCTGGTAAGCTTGGACATTAAAGTGTTAAAACTTGTCTTTTTTAGCCAGGTGTGGTGGCGCATGCTTGTAATCCCAGCATTTGGGAGGCTGAGACCGGAGGATCCAGGTTCGAGGCCAGCCTCAGCTACCTAGTGAGGCGCTCCACAACTTAGTGAGACCCCGTTTCAAAATAAAGAATAAAAAATAGGGCTGGGGGTATAGCTCGGAGGTAGAATGCCCCTGGGTTCAATCCCCAGTACCACACACACAAAAAAAGTCTTTTTTTTTTTTTCTGTGTTTATAGCAGAAGTCCCAGTGTTGGTCTCTGGCTTCCTGAATGTCAAAAGGCAGAATGTTTTATTAATCTCTGGATTATCTCCAAAGTCTAGTACAATGCTTGACACATAGTAGGAACTCAAATAAATGAATATGTGAATTTGCATTAGATCAAATTTAAATAATGCCCTGTTCCTACAGATTTTTTTTCTTATTTATTTTTATTGGCACTATTAGTATACAGACACATGCCTGGCTGTTAATAACATAGAGGTAGAGAATTCCAGGATGCCATCTTGAGCTGGTGGAGAGGATTTTCCTCAAGTTGTGAGAGGTCCTGGGGATCTTGTTCAGAGTTAAATATTAAAGGAGGGCTCTTCCATGTGGGGTGAACACTGGTTACCATGGATAGTGTGTGTGTGTGTGTGTGTGTGTGTGTGTGTGTGTGTAATCCCAGTACTTGGGAGGCTGAGACAAGAGAATCACAGGTTTGAAGCAAGCCTTAGCAACTTAGTGAGGCCTTCAGCAACTTAGTGAGATCTTGTTTCAAAATAAAAAATAAAAATAAAAATAGAAGCTGGGTGTGGTGGCAACACGCTTGTAATCCCAGTACTTGGGAGGCTGAGACGGGAGGATCCAGGTTCGCCGCCAGCCTCAGCTACTTAGTGAGGCACTCTGCAACTTAGTGAGACCCTGTTTTGAAATAAAGGATAAAAAATAGGACTGGGGAGCCGGGCGTGGTGGCGCACACTTGTAATCCCAGCATTCGGGAGGCTGAGACCGGAGGATCCGGGTTCGTGGCCAGCCTCAGCTACCTAGTGAGGCCCTACGCAACTTAGTGAGACTCGGTTTCAAAATAAAGAATAAAAAATAGGGCTGGGGGTGTAGCTCGGAGGGAGAATGCCCCTGAGTTCAATCCCCAGTACCGCAAAAAAAAAAAAAAAAAAAAAATAGGACTGGGAGTGTAGCTTGGAGATAGAATGCCTTTGGGTCCAATCCCCAGTACTGCAAAATAAAAATATAAAAAATAAAAAAAAAATAGGGCTGGAAGTGTAGCTCAGAGGTAGAATGTCCCTGGGTTCAATCTCCAGAACCATAATAAAATAAAATAAAAATAAAAATAGGGCTGGGGAGGTAGCTCAGTGGTAGTGTCCCTTGGTTCAATTATTGGTACCACAAATAAATAAAAAAAAATTGGTTCATACTGAACTGCTTTGTCACCTCGAATTTTCACTTAACATAAAATGAAAATTTTTGTTAAGTAATTTTCTACATCATCATATTTATTAGCTGAGTAATATCCTATTATACGGATGAACCATAATTCCTTTGACAAATTCCACCTACTGTTAGATTGTTTTCAATTTTTTGTTTTTATAAGCTACATTGCAATGGATATTTTTCTAGAGAAAGCTTTCAACACATTCATGATGCATTTCCTTCTTTCCAACTTTAAAAATCTTCACAGGCTTAGCAGTTATTCCATATTTGGCCAACAGAGGGCGCTGTAGGCTTTCCTTTGTAAAAGGAAGCCGTGAGGCCATTTTCCTACAGTATGTATCAACAACAAATGGGTTACATTGTGAAAATTATTCAATTTTGGACCTTTGGTAATAATCAACGAACTCAAAAGGGATAGTAGAAGTCATTTATTTTTCCAACAAGATTAAGCACACACGCAAATACACATACCCAACACTCAATAAACTGCTTTGTTAGGATTGAAGCCCTACAGGAATAAAAATGACCTCTTTTGCCCAATTCAGAATAACTAAGCGACTGCTCCAGTTTATGCGAAGACACAAAGCCTCTGTAGAAGACTGTGCCCAATAGATGAAGCAGCAGGAAAACGAACTCAATCCTGAAAATACTGACTTTGCCAGAAGAAAAGTCCAGACAGTCCCAGGATTCATAACACCTAAGAAATATAGATTTTCAGACCGACAAGGTGGCATATACCTGTAATCCCAGTATTTGGGAGGCCAAGACAGGAGGATCACAGGTTCGAGGACAGTCTCAGCAACTTGGTGAGGCCTTCTGCAACTTAACAAGACCCTGTTTCAAAATAAATAAGCCTGGAGTGGTGGTGCATGCTTGTAATCCCAGTACTTGGGAGGCTGAGACAGTAGGATTGTAGGTTCAAAGCTAGCCTTAGCTACTCAGTGAGGCCCTTTACAACCTAGTGCTTCCAAGTAAGAAATTAAATTGGGCTAGGGGTGTAGTTTATAGGTAGAATGCTTCTGGGTTCAACCCCCAGTACTAAAATAAAAGATTTTTTTTATTTTTATTTTTCAGTACTGGGGATGGAACTCAGGGGTATTTTTTTTTTTTTTTTTTTTTTTTTTTTGCGGTACTGGGGATTGAACTCAGGGGCATTCTACCTCTGAGCTATACCCCCAGCCCTATTTTTTATTCTTTATTTTGAAACCGAGTCTCACTAAGTTGCAGAGGGCCTCACTAGGTAGCTGAGGCTGGCCGCGCACCCAGATCCTCCAGTCTCAGCCTCCCAAATGCTGGGATTACAAGCATGTACCACCACGCCCGGCTTAACTCAGGGGTATTCTACCTCCGAGGTATACCTGCAGCCCTATTTTTTATTCTTTATTTTGAAACAGGGTCTCATTAAGTTGCAGAGGACCTCACTAGGTACCTGAGGCTGGCCGTGAACCTGGATCCTTCAGTCTCAGCCTCCCAAATGTTGGGACTACAAGTGTGCGCCACCACGCCCGGCTCAAAAATAAAAAAAAATAAAATAGGTGGTGTAGCTCAGAGATAGAATGCCCCTGGATTCAATCCAAAAAAAAAAAAAAAAAAGAAAGGTTTAAGGCAACACTGAATGGAGTCCTGTCATTTTTTTCTTTGGTGGTGCGGGGGATTGGACCCAAGGTGTCACATATAGACAAGTGCTTTATTTTTTTATTTGGAAACAAGTTATCGCTAAAGTTCTGGCAGCCTCACTAGGTTGCTGAGGTTGGCTTTGAACTTGTTACTTGTCTCAGCCTCCCAAGTACTAGGATAGGCATGTGCCACTATGCTCAGATTAGCTATTTCTCTGTGTGTGTGTGTGTGTGTGTGTGTGTGTGTGTGTGTGTGTGTGTGTGTGACCTACTAGAGATTGAACCCTGGGATACATACACAGCCCTTTTTCTTTTTTACTTTGAAACTGGGTCTCGCTAAGTTGCTGAGAGTCTCATTAAACTGCTGAGGGTCTAGCTAAATTGCTGAGGCTGGCTTCGAACCTGTGCTCCTGTCTCAGCTTCCCAAGTACTGGGATTACAGGCATGTGCCATCACGCCTGGCTTGAGTCTAGCCATTTCTTATTCACCTGGCATCATTAGTAGGTAATATTGTGTAAGTTTTGTTAGTGCTTGAGATAAGAGTTTTATGTATATATTTTTGACCACCAAGATCATAAAGTCCTAACGGCAGTGATCTGTCTATATTTCTTGGCACACACAATTATTCCTACCAAATTACTAAGTATAAGGGGGGTACTTAAAAAGTGGTCGCTCAGCACTAATGATGAGTTTCCATTCTTGTATAAAGATGATCATTGAGAGGACACAGTAAGAGTTAAGGCCGAGGCTCTGGAGCCAGGCTGCCTGTGTTTGTACTTCGACCTTGTTACTGGCTGGACGACCTTGGGCAAGGTACTTTACTTTCCTGAGCCAATGTTTCAACATCTTGCAAAATGTACCACTGCTACTACATAGTCATAGTACTTACCTAAGAGGGCGCTTGGGAGAACTAAGAGTTGTTTTTGGTTTTTGGTGCTGGGGATTGAACCCAGAGGCATTCTACCTCCAAGCTACATCCCCAGCCTGATTTTATTTCTTATTTGGAAACAGGGTCTCACTACGTTGCTGAGAGCCTCGATAAGTTGCTGAGGCTGGTTTTGAACCTGTGATCCTCCTATCTTAGCCTCCCAAGTACTGAGATTAGAAGCACTTGTCACCACACCAGACTCAGAACTAAAGTTTAAAAATGTAAAGTGAAGCCGGGTGTGGTGGCGCACACCTGTAATCCCAGTACTTGGGAGGCTGAGACAGAAGGATCGAAGGTTCAAGAACAGCCTCAGCAATGTAGTGAAACTCTCAGCAACCTAGCGAGACCCTGTTTCAAAACAAACAAAACAAAATATAAATTAAATAAAAAGGGGTGGGGGGTGTAGCTCAGGGTTAGAATGCCCCTGGATTCAACCCCTAGTACCACAAACAGCAACATGTTAAGAGATTGGCATTGGGCCTAGACCATGAGAAGCTCTTGGTAATTGTCACTGGAGTGATTACCCGAATAAATGATTGCTAGAATTTTTTTCTTTTGCTCTTAAATTCTATGATTCTTCATGGCTGGCATTCTCTCCAAGCTTCTTCTGTGGCCACTGAGGACCGAGAGCAGCCTCTCTCTTGCTTCCCAGGTTCCCCTCTAGGCTGTTCTGTGCTGGTCCACGAAACTCTCTGACAATCATGGGCCATGTGTCTACCCAGATCCCTTACCTAGTAAGCCCTTAAATCTATTTTGTTTTGTTGAAACAGTCTCATTAAGTTGCTGAGAGTCTCCCTCCATTGCTGAGGCTGTCCTCCAACCTGCGATCCTCCTGTCTCAGCCTCCCAAGTGCTGAGATTACAGGAATCCACACCTGGCTTTCTCTGAATTCAATCACAGAAAACCTCACTAATAAATGATGGTTCCCAGAGGGGGACATCGACAACAGAGCCAACTGAAGAAATGTGGGTTCAACAGATCACCACCTGATCAGGTCTTGTGCTTCTCTGATACCCTGTTAATGAGAACATGGAACTACTAGAATGCTTCACATTTAAAGCTTTTATTTTGAAAAATAAAATACAAAAGTCATTAAGTTGTAAATGTATACAGTAATTTCCCAACTTCTCAGAAACAATACAATGAATTACTTAAATAATTAAGATATTTAATATTATCCACATCAATACATTTAAACAGGCACTAGTGTTCTACAAAACGCTGGAACATGGACAGGCAACAAGTTCCAAAATGAAACTGCCCAGTTTTGATTACGGAATGCCATTTTTTTTTTTTTTTTTTTTTTTTTTGCGGTACTAGGGATTGAACTCAGGGGCGTTCTACCTCCGAGCTATACCCCCAGCCCTGTTTTTTTTATTCTTTATTTTGAAACCGGGTCTCACTAAGTTGCGGAGTGCCTCACTAGGTAGCTGAGACTGGCCTCGAACCCGGATCGGATCCTCCGGTCTCAGCCTCCCGAATGCTGGGATTACAAGCGTGCGCCACCACGCCCGGCTCGGAATGCCATTTTTTAAACCCACCCCTGGAAAACAAAGTTTGGAATCTGGTAAGAAAAGATGACAAGAGCAGTTTTAACAGAAAACACATGTCCCGCCTGCCAGGCTGCTCCTCCCCAGGCTGGGTGTGCTGTTCCTATTGGCATCAAGCACTTTGCTCAGGCAGCAGCGGCAGCAAGGTCGCCCCCTCCGCAGGAGGAGACGGCGCTGTCCCAGGCACGGCTCCACTCATTTCAGCAGGGGACAGCCATTCTGGAAACTTCCCGTTCCCTGAAAATGCAGCAGTCTTTCCTAGGACAGACAAACAGACGTGGTTACAGGTGTGGAGTCTGTTGCTGCCTCCCCACTTTGAAGCAGGCAAGCTCCTGCAGTTCTGGGGCAGGACGAGCTACAGGAGGGAGGCGAGCTTTCCCCGGCCTGCGGATGGCAGATGGCAGCCATGGCAAGAACTGCTCCTACAGTTTCTAAGTGACCGTGACTGTCATCTGCAATGGCAGCTACTGCAGGGGCACTGGCATCGAATGTCCAGAGGTCACATGCTGACTTATCACTGGAAAAGAGGATGCTAAGGTTCTCTAAAGGAAGCTTTGGAAAACACAGTGACTGATACACAACTATCCAAGGGGCCCCAAAGACAGGAAGAAAGCCTCGTGTCTGTCTGAAGGTGCCTTGAGTCCTCTCACTGCGTATGGACCCTCCCGGCCTCAGGAAGCGAGCCGGGATGACATGCTGTTTAGGGGCGGCTCGAAGGCTGGGGTCGGGGGACAGTGCATTCTGTCTCATACAACAGCTCATCAGTAAGTGTGTGTGTTGTTGGCAGGGGTGGGGTATCACCTGTAAAACTGGAAACCATTTGGGCAAACAAAATTATCTAGGGCCTAGTAACTGTTGTTATACTTACATACATACAGCATAAATCTAACACTCAACATTTGCTCCTTGGCAAAAAGGTAACTGTAATCATAAAATCTACTAATGTTATTAGCTTGCTGACACCTATAATTTTAACATGATCCAAGAGTGTTCATGTGCTTATGTTTATAATCCATTAATACACGACAAGTCATAAATCTCCCAAATGATTCAACTTCAGTTTTCTTTTTTTTCTTTTGCAGTACTGGGGACTGAACCTAGGGGCATTCAACCTTTAAGTCATACCCCCAGCCCTATTTTTATTCTTTATTTTGAAACAGGGTCTCACTAAGTTGTGGAGGGCCTCACTAAATAGCTGAGGCTGGCCTTGAATCTTCGATCCTCCTGTCTCAGCCTCCCAAGTGCTGGGATTACAAGCATTTGCCACCAAGCCCAGCTCAACTTCGGTTTTCTCATACAGAACGAGAATAACACCATTTATTTGCCAGAGTGCTTTGAGAACTGAATGAAATTATATATTATATGTTACACATTATATTTCATATATATATAGATAAAATGCTTGGTATTTTATGCCTGGTTTGGAGTATGCATTCAGCACATATTTATTATATAAAGTAAAAACAAAACCCAGCAAGAAAACTATGAGAAAAAAATCATAATCAGATTTTTAGAAAAGCTTTTCAAGTTCCAAATGATCACCAGAAAGATCTGGGTTCAGAAACCACATTGCTACTGTGAGGGGTGTCCCTGGCACCTGACGACGCACAGGTACTCAGATATGAGTGCGGCTTGGAAGGCTTGGCCAGCCTCGCTCACACTGTAGCCCTATGGGCTACAAAGAGGCAATGTAGGTTACAAACATGGACATCATAATACATGAAAATGTGCAAGGGTAGACTTGCAAAAAACCAACTGAAATATATGTACAAAAATATCTGCAAGTTTAGCACCAGAAAAACAGCACGCGGTGATAGAAAAAGAAAAGCCCTGAATGGAAGTCAAGAGATGATGTTCTGAGCTGGGCCCGAGCTGGGCGTGGCAGCTCACTCCTGCAATCCCAGTACTTGGGAAGCTGTGACGGGAGGATGGTGGGAAGCTGTCAGCAACCAAGCAAGACTATTTCCAAATTAAAAATAAAATAGGGTTGGGATATAGCTCGGAGATAGACTACCCCTGGATTCAATCCTCAGCGCGTCTCTCGCACATACACACATACACACACACACACATACACATGCACGGAGAGAGTGAGAGATAGTGTTCTGTAGCTCTAGGTTTCTTCTACCTCTGGGACATGACCTTGAGACAAAAAACTTGCTCTAGTCTCTAGAATCAGTTTCCTTATCAGCCAACAGTGGACCGGGCTTGCCTGTCTCAGGTCTATTTCAGCTGGCATGCATTTTATAATTTTAAACTCCTCTTCGTAATGAAAATGACACTCTTTGTGTGCTCATTATGTGCCAGGTTTTTTTTTTTTTGCGGTACTAGGGATTGAACTCAGGGGCATTCTACCTCCGAGCTACACACCCAGCCCTATTTTTTATTCTTTATTTTAAAACCCGGTCTCACTAAGTTGTGGAGTGCCTCACTAGGTAGCTGAGGCTGGCCGTGAACCCGGATCCTCCGGTCTCAGCCTCCCAAATGCTGGGATTACAAGCGTGCGCCACCACGCCCGGCTTTGTGTGCCAGGTTTTTGACATTATTGTGGTTAAGTTTTGCCACCAATTTCTTATGAATAGCCTCTTCACTTGATAGATAAAGAAATGAGACACAAAGACGTTAAATAATTTGCTCAGTGCCACTCAGTAAGTGACAGAGCCAGGATTCCAACCCAGGCAGCCTGATTTCCGGGCAGTGCACTGTACCTTGTAACACTGCCTCCTAAGTGTGACCCAGTCACAGGCAGATGATTCAGGTACCACCATGTACGGCAGGCAGGCTGTTGGCATAGCAATGAAGATAAGATAAATGGAGACACTGAGATTTAAAGGGGGATTGAGAAACACCATGTATCCCCTCACCCAGTTATTGATAAAAACATACCCTGTTGTGACGGCCTCTCATGAAATAAGGAAATAGGACTTAGATATAAACCTTGAAGACCCCCTGGGGGGAGTGTCTCTCTTTTAAGCACTCCATCACCTTCCTCTTAAGTGTGATGCTTTTTTTTTCTTTCGCTTTGCAATAAACCTCTTAGCTTTGCAACTGAGATTTCCAGCTCTTTATTTCTATATTGGGCTGAGAAAAAGGACCCACAGTAAATCCCAAACCGTAAGAAGAGCCCAAGTGGGAAGCCCCAAACCTAGCAGCGTCCCCCAGCCCTCACCTCTCCCTGTGAAAGAGGCTCCAGGCTCCGCTACTCCACTTGCTCCGTCTGTTGAAAGAAGAAAAAGATGGTTTAGAATCCTTGACATTGGTCAGCATGAGAAGTACTCCCACTGGAATATCAGGCCTGGCTTGCAGCTTCCATTCCTTTTTTTTTTTTTTTTTTTCTTTTTGATACTGGACATTGAACCCAGGGCACTCTACCTCTGAGCTATATCCCCAGCCCTTTTTTTTTTGCAACAGGGTCTCACTTGGTTGCTCAGAGTCTCACTAGTTCCTGAGCCTATCCTTGAACCCATGAATCTCCTGTCTGAGCATCCCAGATGCTGGGATTACAGGCATGTGCCCACCACACCCAGCTTGTTCACAGATTTTTAAATAATCTCAGTCTGCAACTGCTGTATATTAAAAAAATTTGACTGAGGTTTCTCCTGGCTTCAGAGAGAGACTTCAAATCCCTGGAATTTCTTTTTTCTGGTACTAGGAATTGAACCCAGGAACATTCTACCTCTGAGATACACCCCAAGTCCTTTTTATTTTTTTGTTTTGAAACAGACTCTTGCTACATTAGTGAGAGTCTTGCTAAGCTGCTGAGGCTATCTTCGAACCGTGATCCTCATGTCTCAGCCTCCAAAGTACTGAGATTATAGGAGTATGCCACCACGCCTGACAATCCTTGGACTTTCTTAAGCAACAGGAGTGTCTTTATTATTAATGAGCCCTTCTATCACATTTGAGCTTATGCTAACAAAAAAGATAATTCAGCATGATGCCTGGCCACCAGGAAGATCAACCATGTGATCAGATGGTGGGAGCTTTGGGCCACACTGACCTCCAGGTCCCTGCAGAATTAAACCTTAGTAAAAACTCTGGTGCTGAATTTAAGGGAGTTTCCTGGTTGAAGAACACACAGATGCCATGGAAGGGTGGCAAGCCCTGATCCCACAGGGGGAGGGGAGCACGGCAGCTCTGTATTCAGGGACTCTAGACCTAGCCTTGCCTATCATGATTTGTGTCCTTTGTAATACAATTGTAACTGTAGGTATAGTGCTTTCCTGGGTTTTCTGAGGCCTGCTAGCTAATTGTCAGATCCATGAGGGTTCTGTGGGCTTCTGTTTCCTCATTTAAATCAACTGTTTAAACCTTTTTTCTAAGTATGTGTGTGTGTGTGTGTGTGTGAGAGAGAGAGAGTGTGTGAGTGTGTGTGTGTGTGTGTGTGTGTGTGTATGTGTGAGTGTGTGTGTCTGTGTTGCCTTAAATAAGACTAACCACAGTAAAGGGGCTCTGAAGGGCCGGTAAAGTCTTTGCCCTAATTAAAAAAGAATAGCTTTTTCTCACTGATTTGTGTTTCAAATATTTTTCCTACATAAGTCTTGCTTTTCTACTTTTTTTTTTATTTTTTATTGGTGGTACTAGAGATTGAACTCAGGGTCACTCAACCGCCCAGCTACAGCCCCAGTTCTATTTTTTAATTTTTATTTTGAAACAGAGTCTTGCTAGGTTGATGAGAGTCTCACTGCTTGCTGAGGCTGTCCACAAACCTGTGATCCTTCTGTCTCAGCCTCCCAAGTACTAGGATTATAGGCTTGCACTACCACATCTGGTCACTTTCCTACTCTTTATGATGATTTTTAATAAGTATATATTCTCAATTACACTTGGTACTTTATTTATTTGATATTGGGGATCGAACCCAAGGCCTTGTGCATACTAGAAAAGCACTCTACCAGTAAACTACATCCCCAGGCCCCCATATTCTCAATTATAATGTGATCCAAATTATCTATCATTAAGTTAATGATCAGTGCTCCCCCCCCCCCCCGCCGTGGTACTAGAGATGGAGCCCAGGGGCATTCTACCTCCGTGCTACACCCCCAGCCCTATTTTATTTTTACTTGGAAACAGGGTCTTGCTAAGTTGATGAGAGCCTCACTAAGTTGCTGAGGCTGTCCTAGAACCTGTGATCCTCCTGTCTCAGCCTCCCAAATACTGGGATTACAGGCGAGTGCCATCACGCCCAGCCGAGTCCTTTAGATTTATGCAAACCATCTTTTGGTTTTGGATTTGGCCTGCCTGCCTGCCTGCCTGCCTGCCTTCCTTCCTTCCTCCCTTCCTCCCTTGGAACCGGGGATTGAGCCCAGGGGCATTCTATATCCAAGCTACACCCCCCAGCCCTATTTTTAATTCTTTATTTTGAAACAGGGTCTCACTAAGTTTCGGAGGGCCTCACTAAGTAGCTGAGGCTGACCTCAAACCCAGATCCTCCGGTCTCAGCCTCCCAAATACTGGGATTACAAGCATGAGCCACCATGCCTGGCTCTGGATTTGGCATTTCTTTATGCCTATCTCTTGGATTATTCTCTGGCTCCAATTTCCAGAGCCCATGAGTGAGTGACAACCCATTTGTGAGTCTACCCAGGTTTCTGGGCCATCGTAGCCAGCGAGGGCCCAAGGCTCTGTGCGCCTCTCTGTCTCTAAGACTTGATCAAAGTCTTTCAGATAGGTCAGGAGTTTAAGAAGACCTTTCTTTTCCCTCTAATTCCTAAGACTTATTCTAATTTTTCATCCATATAGACACTCAATAAACACTTGAATAAATGGACAAATATTAAATATTTGTAAATAAGCTGGGTGTGGTGGTGCATGCCTGTAATCCTAGTACTTGGGAGGCGAGACAGAAGGATTGCAGGTTTGAGGCCAGCTTTAGTAAGCAGTGAGACTCCCATCAACCTAGGAAAACCCTGTTTCAAAATAAAAATAAACTAGGGCTGGGGATGTAGCTCAGAGATAGAATGCCCCTGGGTTCAATCCTCAGCACCACAGAAAACAAATAAGTAAATAACTAAAATACCGCTAGGGGTGTAGCTCAGAGGCAGAATGCCTCTGGGTTCAATTCTCAGCACCACCACCACCAAAAAAAAAAAAAAAAAAAAAAAAAAGCAAGCTGATAAGAATATATCTTCAAAGTACTTTGAAACTAAGTAACAGGTAACAATTATTGATGGCTGTTACCAGACAATGACCAGGTAAGGCAGAGCCTGCACCTCTGGTTTGAGACAGGGCTGTCTTAGAAAGGGCAGCCCACTTACTCCAGGCTTGTTTCAAGCAACAAGACCTCGCCCACATCTCTGCATAGGTCTTTCCCTCCCCATGCGTTAACTGGAACCTTTTTTTTTTTTTAATGGTACTGGGATGAAACCCAGGGCCCACCTACCTCCGAGCTATACTCCCAGTCCTATTTTATTTTTTATTTGGAAACAGGGTCTCACTAAGTTGCTAAGGAACCTCACTAAGTTGCTGAGGCTGACTTTGAACCTGTGATCCTCCTGTCTCAGCATCCCAAGTACTGGGATTACAGGCGTGTGCTACCACTCTCGCAAGTAGAACATTTTTAGAGCTCAGTTTGGCACCGACCTTGTTCCCTACCAACAAGCTGATCACTGACGGCAGCAGCCTGTGCATCAGTCACTGTCTAGGAGGGAGGTCGGCTGCATGCAAGCAGTGGTGTGTGTTTCTTCTACTCCTATGTGGGGACAACACCTGATGCTCACATGACACTGAACTGCTCAGGGCATGGCAGCCGTAATGCTCCTGTTTTTCTCCAACTCAGGAAATAATACTGGAATGCAAGTGAATGGGGCACTATAAGATATAAAACTGGATTGGCTTGAACTAATTATTTTTTGTGTGTGTGGTATTGGGAATTGAACCCAGGGGCATTCTGCCTCCAAGCTATACTCCCAACCCTTTTTATTTTTTATTTTGAAACAGAGTCTTGCTAAGTTGCTAGGAGCCTCACTAAGCTGCTGAGGCTGGCTTTGAATCTGCAATCCTCCTGTTTCAGCCTCCCAAGTACTAGGATTATAGATGTGCACCACCATGCCTGGCTTTTGAACTAATTTGTGTGTGTGTGTGTGTGTGTGTGTGTGTGTGTGTTACTGGGGATTGAACCCAGAGACATTCAATTAAACTAATTTTTTAACCAGTAAAAGTTAATAAGCGTCAAACTCTCAAAGTCTCATTGTCCTTCCTGAGGGCCAATGGCTGTGTAAATAAAACATTCACAAGTCTTCTAGGCTCCAAATGAGAAAAGTTAAAAGCCATGGATGTGAATATAATAAGAAAACAGAGAATGTCTGTACGTTTTTATTTTATTTCAAATTAGATGATCAGGAGGCTGGGGCAGATTCTCAAAGACACACTCCTTATATGTGAAATACTGGGCAGCATGTGTGTGACCTCATGCAAACAGATTTTTTTTTTTTTTTTTTTTTTTTTGCGGTACTGGGGATTGAACTCAGGGGCATTCTACCTCCGAGCTACGCCCCCAGCCCTATTTTTTATTCTTTATTTTGAAACCGAGTCTCACTAAGTTGCGGAGTGCCTCACTAGGTAGCTGAGGCTGGCCTCAAACCCGGATCCTCCGGTCTCAGCCTCCCAAATGCTGGGATTACAAGCGTGCGCCACCACGCCCGGCAGTAATAACTTTTTAAAAAGTGCTGGGAGTGTAGCTTGGAGGTAGTCCCTGGGTTCAAGTCTCAGTACAAATAAATAAATAAAGTATTTCCATAGTTTTGGAAGTTATTGAGCTCCTTGAAATTAAGACTTTGGCAAGCACGGTGGTGCACACCATAATCCTAGTACTTGAGAGCCTGACACAGGAGGATTGCATGTTCACAGCCAGCCTCAGCTACTTAGTGAGGCCCTCTGCAACTTAGTGAGACCCTGTTTCAAAATAAAGAAAAAAATAGGACTGGAGGTGTAGCTTAGAGGTAGAATGCCCCTGGGTTCAATTCTTAGTAACACACACACAAATTAAGACTTTGATAAATTATTGTGAAAATCAACAAATAAGCTGGGTGTGGTGGCACACACTTATTATCCCAATTCCTGGAAGGCTGAGATAGGATGATCCCAGATTTAAAGCCAGCCTTAGGAACTTAGCAAGACTTTGTTTCCAAATAAATAATAAAATAGGGCTGAGGGTATAGCTTGGACGTGTAGAATGCTCCTGGGTTCAATCCCCGGCACCACACACACACACACACACACACACACACACACACACGTAGCCGGGTGTGGTAGCACACGTCTGCAATCCCAGTACTTGGAAGGCTGAGACAGAAGGATCACAAGCTCAAGACCAGCCTAGGTAAACTAGGAGGACCCTGTTTCAAAACATAAGTAAATAAATAAGGGCTGGGGATGTAGCTTAGAGGTAGAATGCCCCTGGGTCCCATCCCCAGCACCACAAAAAGAAGAAAACAGGTAGCAGATGCCAATCTTTCTACCACTAGCACATATCCATTATCTCTTTTCTGTTTCTCCCTGTTCTTGTTACAGTCTTTTTTATTTCACAAGAGCCCATCCCTTCTACAATAAGAGGAAGAAGCTGATACAGTACTCAGTACCTGGGGTTTCTCTTTAAGAAAGTCAGGCAGCTGAAATTCTCCTTTATAGACCTGGAAAACACAAAGCAGGTATGAGTTTGAGGAAATGCATACTGCCATCGTCTGGTTAGGATACTGGCCACCCCGAGAGTGCCTGGGCTCACTGCTTCACTCTCAGGGAGTTTAGGATGAAAGAGACGCCTTCAAGTTCAAGAGCAGCCACAGGGCAGGACCCAGCGAAACCCCACTCGCTCCCATTCCCTCCAGCTCCCCGGTGGCCTGGCTCAGCAAGACAGGGCGCAGTTCCAGTGATATGAGCTGAGAAAGCAAGCCAGCCCAAAGAGCTCTCCCACAGAATTCACATGGGTTAGGATGTTGCCCTTTGAATTCTTCAAGGTCACAACCCTGGATATAATCCAACTTTACTCAGTTTACTCATTATTCCCAAAATAATTTGGACATGAGATGACTCTTAAGATGATACATGCTTTAATCTCCTAAGAGCCTATTATAATAAAAAAAATTTTTGTGTGTGGTGCTGGGGATTGAACCCAAGGGGCATTCCATCTCTGAGTTATATCCCAGCCCTATTTTATTTTATTTATTTATTTATTTATTTATTTATTTTTGTGGTACTGGGGATTGAACTCAGGGGCATTCTACCTCCGGGCTACACCCCCAGTCCCTTTTTTATTCTTTATTTTGAAACAGAATCTCACTGAGTTGCGGAGTGCCTCACTAGGTAGCTGAGGCTGGCCGCGAACCCGGATCCTCCGGTCTCAGCCTCCCGAATGCTGGGATTACAAGCGTGCGCCACCACGCCCGGCTCCTATTTTATTTTTTATTTGGAAATGGGGTGTCACTAAGTTGCTGAGAGTCTCCCTAAGTTGCCAAGAATGGCTTTGAACCTGCAATCCTCTTGTCTCTCAGCCTCTCAAATACAGGGATTACAGGCAGGTGCCACCACACCCAGCTGGTATACTTTTTTGTATGTGTGTTATACTTCAATAACAAAATTCAATAAGCA
>PVLC010011283.1:17610-47613 GCA_004027655.1 Graphiurus murinus
AAAAAAAAAAAAAAAAAAAAAAAAAAAAAAAAAAAAAAAAAAAAAAAAAAAAAAAAAAAAAAAAAAAAAAAAAAAAAAAATTCAATAAGCAAATTAAGTCAATGGCTTAATATTAAAAATTTATTAACATACACACACACACACACACACACACACACACACACATTAAATACAAAGGTGCTTGTTTCAACAGTGTTTGCAACTGTAAAAACAAAACAAAACAAAACAAAAGCCCTGGGAACTTTTTGTGTGTGTGTGTGGTACTGGGGACTGAACCCAGAGGAATTCTACCTCTGAGTTATACCTCTAGCCCTATTTTTTTTTTTCTCTCTCGCTACTGGGGATTGAGCTCAGGGGCATTCTACCTCCGAGCTATACCCCTAGCCCTATTTTTTATTCTTTATTTTGAAACAGGGTCTCACTAAGTTGCGGAGTGCCTCACTAGGTAGCTGAGGCTGGCCGATAACCTGGATCCTCCGGTCTCAGCCGCCCAAATGCTGGGATTACAAATGTGCACCACCATGCCCAGCCAGCCCTATTTTTTATTCTTTATTTTGAAACAGGGTCTCACTAAGTTGCAGAGGGCCTCACTAAGTAGCTGAGGCTGGCCACGAATCTGTGATCCTCCTGTCTCAGTCTCCCAAGTACTTGCCAGTATTACAGGCATGCACCACCACGCCCAGCTTGCCTGGTCTAATTCTAAATGCTGTTGTGCTACTTCTGAGATTCAGAGAGTGAGTATTTTCCTGCCTTTTTTTCTCTGCAGTTTCTAAAACCTAGTCTATCCTTTGGGCCTCTGCTACAGTCCTAAGGAGCCTAGTTAAACTCAGACACCAGTCTTAGGAATAAGGGATTTCTGTGGCGGAGCACCCCACTGGCAGCTGAGGTGGTGCAGGACAAGACTGCTGTGGGGAGTGACTCCAAAGCTGCCATCACTGTCTGCATACCCTCCCATGGTCCTAAGTCATGGGTGCTGGCCTAACTGTTCCCTGAAGAATCTGCACGTAAGAATCCAGAGATAGTCCCAGAGTGGGGCTTGGGAGGCCCCAGCCCAGCACTTTTCCATTATACCATACTCTTTGCATCTTCTGTTAACTGTTCCATTCCTTTCCCATTAGTTCATTCTGTGGACTGAACCCAGGGGTGTTCTACCTCTGAGCTACAACCCCATCCCTATTTCATTTTTACTTTGAAACAGGGTCTCACTAAGCTGCTGAGGGCCTCTCTAAGTTGCTGAGACTGGCCACAAACCTGCGATCTTCCTGTCTTAGCCCCCCGAATACTGGGCTGCTTTACTAAACCCATCCCAGTTTGATCTGCCCCACCCCTTACTGGGGATTACAAGTGTGCACCACCAAGTTTGGCTTATTTCCTTTTTCAAAATAAAATAGGGCTAGGAGATGTAGCTTAGAGGTAGAATGCCCCTGGGTTCAATTCCCAATACCAAAAAAAACAACAGCAGCAAAAGATTAGTTTCATAACTAAATTTCATGGTAAATGCAAATCAAATTTATCCCTCTCCCTTCTTTCTGAAACTCACTTGTAAACTCAAATATAATTCTTACTTCCTTTCTTCCAATTATACTCAAGTGCACAGAATTGGATTAGGCATAATTCTTAGTTCTGACAAACTTTCATTATTAGTCCATGCTTGGTCTGCTGTTATTTTTTAGTAATATAATTCATTATCTTTAATAATGTAATAAGCATTTCCCCTTGAGGAATTATGACTTGATAGTTTCACATGCAGAGAAAACACACATAACTCTAGCCAGATATGATAATACAGCAAGGAATCTAGATTTTGAAATTCATGTCCTTAATCCCTTTGGGCTCTTATGGTGCACTAGTGACTCATTATCTCTCTAACACAAATACTATAAAACAACTGATAACATGCTTGTTTACATATTCTTGTCTTAAAATATTTTGGCAGCTTTGCAAATCTCAGATTGGGTTCTTGGAAAGTTCAAGTCTTGTCCTGTCTAGAAACAACAGGATAAATATTGTTAATACTTTAAGAATTAAGAGTTTTTTTGTTTTTGTTGGTACTGGAGATTGAATCCAGGGTCTTTCTACCTCCAAGCTACACCCCCAGCCCTTTTTATTTTGAAACAGGATCTTGCTAAGTTGCTGAGGCTGGCTTCAAACCTGTGATCCTCCTGTCTCAGCCTCCCAGGCACTGAAATTACAGGCATGCACCACCATGTCCAGCAAACTCTGGCTAATTTAAACAGAAAGATAATTTACATACACACAAAGATACTTTATATCATAGATGAAGGATACAAATTTTTATTGAGTTGTAAGAGTTCATTATATATTTTGGATGCTAATATCCAGATACCATCTATGGTAGTCTTTTTGATTTCTTGGTGATATGTATAACATAAAAGTTAAAAAAAATTTTTTTTTGGTGGTGTTGGGGATCAAACCCATAGCCTTATGCACAGTAAGTGAGCACAGAGTTATACTCCTAGCCTTCAAGTTTTAACTTCTGATGCAGTTCAATTTACCTATTTTTCATTTGTCCCTTATGTTTTTGGTGGCAAATCTACAAGACAATTGTCAAATCCAAGATCACAAATATTTATCCATATGTTTATCTTCTAAGAGTATTATAGTTTTAACAATTCTTGGAGGATACTAGGGATTAACCAAAGGGCATTATATCTCTGAGACACACCCCCAGCTCTTTTTATTTTTTATGTTGAAACAGGGCCTTACTAAGTTGCTAAGGCTGGCCTTGAATCTGTGATGTTCATGCCACCTAAGACCTTTTAAGTTTTCTTTCCACTTAAATCAGAGTTGGTTCCTGTTTCTTGGAATTAGGAATTTCCTATTATGAATTAGGAACTGTAATGCACAGTTAACTAAGAAAAGGAGGCTGGGCATGGTGGTGCATGCTTGTAATTCTAGTACTTGGGAGGCTGAGACAGGAGGATTGCAGGTTCACCACCAGCCTCAGCAACTTAGTGAGACCCTGTTTCACCATAAAAACTAAAATAGGGGTTAGGGGTGTAGCTCTGAGGTAGATGCCTCTGAGTTCAATCCTTAGTAACACACACACACACACACACACACACACACACACACACACACACACATGCTTCTGAATACTAGAATTGCAGGAGTGTGCCACCATGCTCAGCTTGGAATAAATATTTCTTCAACTAAAATTCGAAGGTCTTCAAATTTGAGCACAAGAAATAAAAGAAATGGCTGGGCTCGGGGTGGTGCATGCCTGTAATCTCAGTGCTTGGGAGGCTGAGACAGGAGGATCACAGGTTCAAAGCCAGACTCAGCAATTCAGTGAGGTCCTCAGCAACTTAGCAAGACTGTGTTTCCAAATAAAAAATTAAATGGGGCTGAAGGTATATCTCAGAGGTAGAATGCCTCTGGGTTTAATCCCCAGCACCATAAAAAAAAAAAAAAAAAAAGAAATGAGCAGAAGTTAAAGATAGCCATACTTCAAATTCATCTGATATTAGTTGGAATAGTCCTACTTTAGCCCAGAAACCCAACTAAAGTAATATAGTTAAAAGGGGAGTGATTTCTTGGAGGTCAACCAGGATGCCTCACAGAAGTGTGGCAAGGGCAGAGCAAAGCTGAAGATGGCATTCCCGGGCGGCAGCACCAAGAGCACACTGCCAGGCTCCCTCCTGGCTCTTGGCTCTGTGTACCTTGGTGGGTAGGTTTCACTCCCTAGGTACACTGAGGAAATGACCCCATTTGCAGTTAAGACATGAGGAACACGGGAACTGATTCAAGCAGCTCAAACACGTAACAAGAAGTCCAGAGACGAATGGCGGATGGTCAGTGTGGAACGAGCCTCAGCAGCTCAGAAATCAAGCCTCGAGCTCTCTCCTTTTCTTCCTTCTGTCACCTTCGGGTGTCTGTGGAATCTTCCTAAGGTCACAAGGTGGATGCAATGAAAGCTAAATCTCTCTTAGAAAACCCCTAGTAGATATCTCCTTATATAGTACTGGCTAGGAGAAATCAGTTACAATGGTCATCCACTTACAGGAACTTCTGGTATTTTTAGGGCATGTGTGTGTGTGTGTGTGTGTGTGTGTGTGTGTGTGTGTGTGTGTGGTTTACTAGGGATTGAACCCAGGGTATAGAACAAGAGAAGACTATGAAATAGATCCAGACTGCCCTGCAGGCTGCTTTGCCTCAGGGGCCTCATGATTCCAGAGGCCCCTTAGTGCTTGGCCTATGTGTGGGAGTCAACAGTGCTGGGTGGACACCATGGCAGGCCCCAGTGTAGACCCCTAGGATTTCAGAGCAAAGGTCCCAGGGGTTAACAGCTCGACCCATGGTGGCATGCCCAGGAGGTGGTGGAACCTTCAGGAAGAGGGCCTAGAAGGAGACCCCTAGGTCCCTAGGGGCACGCCTTCAGTGGGACGCAGGTCTCCTCCTTGTTTTCTTTACTCCCTGGTTGGTGATGTAAGTGGTTTTGCTTCACCATGAGCTGCCTGCCATTGCCATCTGGTACCCCAGCAGAGAGGCCTAAAAACAAAGGGACCAATCAAGCTTGGATGGGAACCTCCAAAACCGTGAGGCAAAATAAACCTCCTCTCTTTATGTTAATTATATCACATATTTAGTCATAGTGATGAAAAGCTAACTCACACAATCTACTAATGGTAGAGTATTAAGTTTGGTGCTCAGGATACAAAATGCAAATGATATGGTCTTTGTCTTTCAGAAGTGTTTGTTTTTTATTTTTTTTCAATAAATGCACATCTCTTTATAATTTAAAATACAAATGATAAAACGTAATATGTATTGCCCTTATCTTAGAGAACTTCCCACATCATTACTTTTTAAGTTACCCTATTCTGTTCTAGGGCTGCATAGTATTCCTTTTGTCTTCTATTGTATGAGAAGGTCAATACTTTAAATCTAGGCTATAGCATCATTTTGAAACATATGCACATCCTCAGGTGAAAGCATGTGCAGCAAAGCAGAGAAGCACTTAGTTTAAAAGAAGTAGCATATAATATAGAGCCGGGTGTGGTGGCGCATACTTGTAATCCCAGCATTTGGGAGGCTGAGACCAGAGGATCTGGGTTCGAGGCCAGCCTCAGCTACCTAGTGAGGCACTCCGCAACTTAGTGAGACCCAGTTTCAAAATAAAGAATAAAAAATAGGGCTGGGGGTATACCTCGGAGGTAGAATGCCCCTGAGTTCAATCCCCAGAGCCACAAAAAATAAATAAATAAAAGAAGTAGCATATAATATAAATAAGAACAAGAATAAAGATGGGTACAGGCTGGGCATGGTGGCGCACACCTGTACTCCCAGTACTTGGGAGGCTGAGACAGGAGGATCACAGGTTCAAGGATGGCCTCAACAAGTAGTGAGACTCTCATCAACTTAGCGAGACCCTGTTTCCAAATAAGAAATAAAATTGGACTGGCAGTATAGCTCAAAGGTAGAATGCCTCTGGGTCCAATCCCCAGTACCACACATACACAAAAAGATAGGTACAAAAGGTAGAGGAAAGATTTGTGGCATAGAAGAGATGTCATTTAAGCTGAATTTTGGAAGACAAGATTGTAAGAAGAAGAGGAGGAGAAGCAGGAAAACCAAGGCAGAAGTGTGTGTGTGTGTGTGTGTGTGTGTGTGTGTGTGTGTGTGTGTGCGTGTGTTGCTGGAGATGGAACCCAGGCGCTTTCTACCTTTGAGTTATTCTTTATTTGGAAACAGAGTCTCCCTAAGTTACTGAGAGCCTCACTAAATTGCTAATGCTGGCTTTAAACCTGCAATCCTACTGTCTCGGCCTCCCATGTACTGTTACAAAGCAGCTATCATCATCATCATAATCATCAACAACAACAACAAAAATATATGTAAAAAGAGGAGGTAGAGTGCTCCTGGGTTCAATCCCCAATACTGCCCCCCACCCAACACACACATAAAACAAAAGGAGATAAGAGGAGATAAAAGGAAATACAAAAAAATTTAGATTAATCCAAAAGAGGGTAGGAAAAGAAAAATAAAAGGAACAAAGACAGATGGTCCAAATAAAAAACAAACAGTAAGACAGCAGATTTAAGTCCAACCAGATGAGTAATTACATTAAATGCAATGGATTAAATACTCTGTTTAAAATGCAGAGATAGTAAAACTGGATTAACAAATAATATCTGGGTATCTGTTTACTAAGCAATGCCCTAAAAAACTGAAAGATGAGAAAATATGTCATGTATTTATACTACACATAAAACCAATTCTATCTAGCTTCTGCCTGTCAGGGAACAAGTCTGGACAATGAATTTGATTTTGAATCTTTAGAGTATCCATGTGGAAATACATAGAAACAGTTGGAAATAACGAATCCAGGGCTCAGGACAGAGACCCACTGGGAAACAGAATTATGATCATCAGCAAATAGACTGATAAAAGCCATGTGAGCCAGGCGTGGTAGCGCACACAAGTGTAACCCTAATATTTAGAAGGCTGAGATAGGATGACTGCAAGTTCAAAGCTATCATCAGCAACTTAGTGAGACTGTCAGCCACCTAGCATGACCCTGTTTCAAAATAAAAAATAAAATAGGGCTGGGGATGTAGCTCAGAGGTAGAACACCCCTGGTTCAATACCTAGTATCAAAATAAATAAATAAATTAATTAATTCCATATGATGGATAACCTTGAACAAGAAAACTATAAAATAGAAGTTCTTAATCTGACGGCCTTCTGGGGCACTTAGAAATCCACTGAAATTGTAGGTAAAATGCTGTGTATGTATGTGTCTTTAATTCTGAGGTAGGGATCGACAGGTTTCATCAGATTCTCAAATAAATCCCAAAGTCTAAAAAGTTTAATATCCTCTGGAAGCTGGGTATGGTGACATGTATCCGTACTCCCAATACTTGGAAGGCTGAGACAGGAAGATCGCAGGTTTGAAGACAGTCTCAGCAATGTAGTGAGACTCTAGGCAACCTAGAGAGATCCTACTTCAAAAATAAAAATAAATAAATATAAAAATGGGGGCTGGGGGAGAGGTATAGTTCAGAGGTAGAGGTAGATTGGGTTCATTCCCCAGTACAAAAAAAGAACTTCCGGAGGAAGCAGAGGGCTCAGATGTAATCTAGAGAGCACTATTTATTAAACTGTGCTACAATTTTGGGATTAGAAACTATGGTGGGAAGGGCATGGAATATGTCTGCATTTTTTTCCAGTTTAATGAGTGAATCAAAGCAGCCATGAAGCATATGCTTTTCTATTCAGAACAAGGCAATACGCGCCTACAAGTGCTGATTCAGACATCATTACTTTTGGACTCCTCAGAATTATATGAAGACCATCATTTCTAGGCTTAGAGATTGAGATTCTATATTCCTAATCAAAATGTGATTTTTCTCTTACTCCCAGCCTCTATAAATAAAGAAGCAATTTCCCTAGCCACCTTCTTTCTCTGGAACCATCTCTGACAGTCAAAAATCTCCTTGTGAACATTACTTTATAAAACCTCATGGTCATCATTGCTGGTTATATTAGTATTTGAATTATTATTGACAGAAAAAGCTTTGAAGACACATAGAAGTTGGTTTGAAATAGACCTAACTGGTAAGAAGGTCTATGTAACCCAAACTCAAAACAATGTAAGCTTATATGCATTATCAGAAAGAGCTAAAAAATGCATTTATAGTTGACATTTTATCTTTTTTTTCCTCAAAATCGTGTGTCATTTTAGAGACAGAGACAAAAAAAGTTTTTTATTTTTCCACTGTGCATTTTGAAGCCTTTTCAAAAGCCACAAGTGTGTATGAAACAAATTCTTTAGTCACATGAATCCAAACCAGAACATTCTTCCCAACCTACTATTTAAGAAAGCCAAGAAAAATCTAGCCAAGCCAACTTGCATATAAGAAAACTGTTAAGTCTACTGTTCTGGGAAGCCTCAAAATATCATTTATACATACATATTGGGTTTATTAAAAAAAAAAAAAAACCTCCAGTATTATACAAAGAGAAAGCTATGAATTACCATTTACCATGAAAGCAAAATGCTAGACTGATGTCTATTTTTTTTTTTTTTTTTTCAGTACTGGGGATGGAACCCAGGGGCATTCTACCTCCGAGGTACAGCCTGAACCCTATTTTTTACTCTTTATTTTGAAACAGGGTTTCACTAAGTTGCGGAGTGCCTCACTAGGTAGCTGAGGCTGGTGGTGAAACTGGATCCTCCGGTCTCAGCCTCCCAAATGCTGGGATTCCAAGGGTGTGCCACTACACCCAACTAGTAATACAGTCTTTAGACTTAAAGAAAAAAAGAAACTAGATGTAAGGTCACTAATGCCGGTGTTTATGCAGACTTGTATTAAGTAATTAGCTATGAGAATAAATGTCTCCAACAGTGAGAACTAGTCCTGGAATGTGGGTAAAATAAAATAGAGAAATGTCACCATGGTTCTTGGGAAAAGCAAGAATTATCCTTAAAATGCAGACTTCTGATAATAAAGCACTCTACAAATAGAATTACCTGAATTAAACAGAATTAATTCATTAATTAAAATATAATCTTAAATAATAATAATTAGAATTTAAAACAATTTTATGATCATAAGAAGCAAGATCATAAAATAAGAAAAAAACATTCAGGACCCAAATCCCACAGCTAGTTTTCCTTTCACTTACCCTTCGGGTGTTTTCAAGGATTTTGGGATCGGGCTTTCCATAGTTGGGGGGGTTGGCATAGGGGTCGTATCCAAGTTTGGCAAGCATGGGTGCAATCACTGCCATGTCTTGTAAAACGTCGGGAGGGATCTTCCCCACCCATTTCGACAGAGCTCCCACATTGACTGGCTTGATGACTTGATCTGTAGATCTCTCCACTCTGAAATGTATAATGTGAAAAAAGGTTTACTTAAAATTTTTAAAAATAGCATTAAAAATCACTGTAAATTATTTTTGATAATGTTTAAATTATAATTGTCTGGATTACAAAGCAACTGCAAAAGAGGACACTAATAAAGTCTGGTAGTAATTATTGGCCACCTCAGATTTATAGAAGCAGGAAAAGGGTCGGCTAAAAACATTTATACAGAATGTGTTGATAACATTCACAGGGGTGTTGGGACACAAAGATAAGACTTCTTAGAAAAACTGCCATTTATCTTACTTGAAAAAAGAGTAACCAGTTAGGTATGGTGACATATAACTATAATCCCAGTACTTAGAAGGCTGAGAAAGTATCAGCAACTTAGCAAGACCTTCAGCAATTTAGCAAGACTGTTTCAAAATAAAAAAAAATTAAAAGGGTTGGGGGTGTAGCTCAGAGGTAGTATGCCCCTAGGTTCAATTCCCAGTACAATAAAATTAAAATAAAATAATAAAATAAAATAAAGCAATATTGCATGAGACATGAAATTCAAATTGTAAGACCCACAAAGTTTTATTAGAACACAGCAACACTCATGATTTACATATCGCTACAGCTATTCTATGGCTTGCAAAACCTGAAATATTTACTATCTAGTCCATCACAGAAATGGTTTGTCAACCCTGATCTAAGATTGTATCCTAAAAAAATGCAGAACTTCTGTGTATGTGGTGATGTCTTCCTCGCAGAAGGAGCACACCAACTTTCTCCTGCAATGCAGAACCTGGCGAGTTTAGAGGATGGCACGTGAGAAGAGCCAACATTGAAGCTGCTGGGGTGGGGAGGGTAGGCAGGAGAAAATAAATAAAAAACAGTGTTTACTTACTATTGCACTCATCAAGTACAAGAAAGACAGTTGTTGAGTTATAAGGATAGATGATTAAAATAGAAAATGAGAACAAGACAAGATGTGGTCCTGGGTCCTCAAGGAGGTCCCAGGCTGGTTGGTGAGTCACACAAATTTTCCACACTTACACTCTAAAGAGTTGCTTCTTGGTTCCAAATCAGTTGAGCCGCCCTTTCCATCTTCCCATGGGCTCTAGTTACTTAGTTTACCTTTTTCAAAGAGGCAGCAAAGTATAATGGGGAGAGTATAGACCTAGAAGTTGGGCCTGTATGACCCAGTTTTGTAATCTAAGCAAAACTGACCCTCAGAGGTTGTGGATCATAACCACTAACAGGTAGAGACCCAGTTTCAAATACATTTCCAGAACCGGGTGTGGTGGCGCACGCTTATAATCCCAGTACTTGGGAGGCTGAGACCAGAGGATCCGGGTTCGCGGCCAGCCTTAGCTACTTAGCAAGGCTCTCCACAACTTAGTGAGACCCTGTTTCAAAATAAAGAATAAAAAATATGGCTGGGGGTGTGGCCAGGAGGTAGAATGTCCCTGAGTTCAATCCCCAGTACTGGAAAAAAAAAATTTCCAAAAGCAGGATTGACAAATTATGCCCTAAATCTGGCCTGCTGCCAATGTTTTGTAAATAAAGTCTTAATAGAACACAGCCATCCCTGTTTACTTTTGTGCTGTACGTGGATCCTTTTGCTTTACAACATACTTGCAACAGAAATCATATGGTCTGCCAACCCAAAAATATCTGGCCCTTTGCAGATAAAGTTTGTCATTCTGGTTCAAAAGGATGCGGTTATCAGAGGAAAATGGGTGTGACCAGAAAGCATAATTTTCTTTTCTAGACAATGATCTGCAAATGGAGCTCATCAAATCCCCCTCCCTTTAGTTCTCTCACAAATTAACCAACAGGTAGACCTAACGGGTACTACAGTATGAACTAGTTACCATTCCTGTACTATCTCCCTGGAACCTCAAAACATAGTGCCTGACAGACTGATGTACTTCAAGACTCATAGCCCAGACACAGCAAGGCCAGATATCTGTGAGTCAGCAACTTCTCCCTGGCTGCTAGAGTCCCAGCTCATCTCCCTCTACAGCGCACACACTGGCAGCCACTCTACCCCAGGGAATTGGGTCAGTGCCAAAGTCTTGAATGACCGAGGTGAATATAATCCTCTAAGACACTCATTTTGAGCATGGCTCTTCCACGCATCTCAGTTAAACATAAGAGCCAGGTTGTCTGCCAAACCACAGGTCTGATTTATTTACACAGAAACTACTACAGGAAACCAGATCTTCTGGATTAAAGCACCAGGGCTGCGATGGACATGCAAGAGGAATGAGTGAAAGAGAATATAATCCACACGGCTGGACTCATTACAGTGAAACATAGGACAGTGAGACAGCATTAAAATCAGGTTTCCAAAGACTATCTCAACATCAGAGAGTGCTTTGGTTTTGTCTGTGAGAGCGAATTTAAAAATGTATACGCAATGGTAGAAATTCAGTTTTATAAATATGTGTCATATATATGTATTGGATATATCTGCACAGAATTGTGATAGAATGATTTTTCTTACCTAGCATATCCATGTTTTCTAATTTTCTATGATAAACAATGTCTCAGCCCATGCAACAGTGGAACTTGGACTTACAGGATCACAAAGGAATTATTCACTCAGAAGTCTAACAACTACCTCTAGACAACACAGTCCAAAAGAAACTCCTGATCTTATCCTCCCAATCTACTATACCTGCAATTTACTTTCAGTTGAAAGTAACTGTATTTTCCTGGCTGCCTAGAACAAAACTGGAGTCATTTTTGACAATTTCTTTCTCTCAAACTCCACAACCAATCCATCAGAAAATCTTATCAACCACACCTCAAAATATATCCAAATCTGACCACTTCTCATTAACTCCACTGCCCTAGTGGACTACATCCAGGCCAACATCATCTCTTGCCTAGATTTCTACAATATTCTTCTAATAGGTTCCCTTCCTTCTGTGGTCTATTTTTAGTGTATCAGCCAGAGTCTGGAAAAACATCAATCAGATCCTGTCACTCCTCTGCTCAAAATCCTGCAATGACTCCCAAGTCATTCAGAGTCCAAAGTCCTGAAAGTGAGAGGCAATCCAAGAAATTACAGAATCGTTTTAAATCTCATCTTAAGACAGACAAGACAATCACATAACAAAACTCAAAGAACATGAAAAATATTTACAACAAAACGAGGTGGCAAAGTAGCTCACAAATTCCAGAAGACGAGTGGTGGAGATAACAAACAATACCACAATAACTACATGGAATGAAAGTTTATGTGGAAGGCTGGGCATGATGGCGCACACCTGTAATTCCGGTACTTGGGAGGCTGAGCCAAGAGAATTGCAGGTTGGAAGCAACCTCAGCAACTTAGTGAGACCCTTACCAACTTAGCAAGACCTTGTTTCCAAATTAAAAAATAAAATAGGATTGGGGGTGTAACTCAGAGGTAGACTGCCCCTGGGTTCAATCCCCAGCAACACACACACACATACACACACACGACAGAAAGTTCACGTAGAGGAAGCAGAAGGAAGCAACAAGAAAACAAAACAGAAAAATACAAGAATAGACAAAATCCTGCAGACCCATCTGAGAAAACCAGTTGAAGCTGGGAATTTTCATCCATACCAAAATACAAATGCAAGGGCTGTTGATAAGTTCTGAAAGGGCCCAGAGAAGGCCAGGAGAATGTACTTTTTTTTTTTTTTCAGTGCTGGGGATCAAACCCAAGGCCTTATATATGCTACTAAGCACTCTATCCTAGCCCCTGATGACCTCTATCCTACTCTCTACTTCAGAGTTTGACTTTTTAGATTCCCCAGATACATGAGATTATGCACTATTCATCCTCCTGTGCCTGGCTTACTGCATTTAACATAATGTCCTCCAAATTTATCCACATTATCACAAATAACATGCTTTTCTTCTTTTCTACGGATAAATAGTATTCTATTGTGTGTATATGCCACCTTTTCCTTATCCATTCATCTCTGATAACACCGTGAGTTAGTTCCACACGTTGGCTATTGTGAATGCTGCAATCAAGATGGGAGTGTAGATGTGTCTTCAATATACTGACTTCATTTCCTTTGGATACATACCCAGTAGTGGGACTGCACAATCATGTGTTGGTTCTATCTTTAACCTTCTGAGGAATAGTTATGCTGTTTTTCTTCATGGCTGTACTAGTTTACATTACCATTGACAGTGTACGAGGGTTCCTTTTATCCATGTTCTCACCAACACTTGTTATCTTTTGTCTTTTTTTTTCTTAAATAGTTATTCTAACAGGGGTGAGGTGGTATCTCATTGTGGTTTTAACTTGCGTTTCCCAGGTGATTACTGATGTTAAGCATTTTTTTTTCATATACATGCTGATAATCTGTATGTCTTCTTTTGGGATGTCTATTCAGGTTCTTTGTTCGTCTTGAGATAGAATGTATGGCATGAGGATTATAATTAATAATACTGGATTACATACTGAAAATGAGATTTTATATGCTCTTAGCACAAAACAAAAGATAGCTCTGTGAGGTGATGGATCTGTTAATTTCCTTGACTGGAGTAATCATTTAATTATGCTTACATATAGCAAAACACCATGTTCTATGCTATCTATGAGGTATATTTCAGCATGGAGAACATTACCTGCTCAATAAAAATAAGCTGAGTGAACAAACAATCTTTATCATATTTAAGCTTTTTTCTATTTCTTCTGAAGTGTTTTTAGTGTGAATAACATAACTGGATTTTAACCAAAAGTCTTTTGGGCACTGAGTGATGTGATCATGTGCCTGCCTGTCTGCCTGCCTGGGCGGGCTCTGGCTACGTTGCCTAGGGTGGCCTCCAACCCAGAGTCCTCTTGGCTCAGCCTCCCAACTCGCTGTCATTATAGGCTTGAGCCACCACACCCAGGATGATCATGTGGTTTTCCCATTTAATTTGCCAACGTAGTAAATTATATTGATAGATTTTTCTAATAGCAAATCATTCTTAAATTGCTAAAATAAAACTTATTGGTCATAATAACTTATAAATCTTTGAGTGCTGAATTCTGTTTACATATATTTGTGATTTTAGGGTAACAGAAGAAATACAAAAGGACAACAAATACATGAGAAAATGTTGAACATCCTCAGCAATAAGGGAACTGCAAATCAAAACTACATTGAAGGTATTGTGGCACACACCTGTAACCTGTACTTGGGAGGCTGAGACAGGAAGATCGCAGGTTCCAGGACAGCTTCAGCAAGTAGTGAGACTCTCATCAACCTAGTGAGACCCTGTTTCCAAATAAGAAATAAGCCAGGCGTGGTGGCGCACGCTTGTAATCCCAGCATTCGGGAGGCTGAGACCGGAGGATCCCGGTTCCCGGCCAGCCTTAGCTACCTAGTGAGGCACTCCGCAACTTAGTGAGACTCGGTTTCAAAATAAAGAATAAAAAATAGGGCTGGGGGTGTAGCTCGGAGGTAGAATGCCCCTGAGTTCAATCCCCAGTACTGCAAAAAACAAAACAAAAACAAAAACAAATAAGAAATAAATCAGACTAGGGGTGTAGCTCACAGGTAGAATGCCTTTGGGTTCAATCCCCAGTAACACACACACACACACACACACACACACACACACACACACACACACACCACAAAAAATAAACTACACTGAGATTTCATCTCATTCCAGTTAGAATAGCAATCATCAAGAATACAAATACCAATAAATGCTGGCAAGGATGTGGGGGGAAAGAAACACTTATACACTGCTGATGGGATTATAACTAGTACAACCACTATGAAGATCAGATGGAGGTTCCTAAAACAAAAACAAAACTAGGAATGGAACCACCATATGACCCAGCTATACCACTCCTTGGTATCTTTCCTAAAGAATCAAAGTCAGAATACTATGTAGATGTCTGCCAACAGATGAATGAATAAAGAAAATGTGGTATATACACACAATGAAGTTTTACTCAGCCATAAAGGGGAATGGGACTATGTCATTTGCAGGGAAATGATGGAGTTGGAGAACAACACAGTAAGTGAGATCAGCTGGACAGAAAACCAAGGGCCACATGTTCTCTCTCATCGTGGAAGCTACAGAAGAAAGAAAAGAGACTTCATGAGATTAGTAGATAGTGGAAGGGGACTCAAGGGGGAGGAAGGGAAAGGGGTATGAAGAATGAGGAAACCGACCAACACTGTTATGTGCCTATATGAATGTATCACTATGACTCTCACTATCATGCACAATTACAATGCACCAATAAAATATTAAATACATAAATATCAGCCAGGCATGGTGGCACACCCTTGTAATCCCAGTGCTTGGGAGGCTGAGACAGGAGGATTGCAGGTTCATAGCTAACTGCACACACACACACAAAAAGAAATAGGGCTGAGGGTTTATGTAGCTCAGAGGTAGAATGCCCCTGGGCTCAATCCCCAGTACCACTAAATAAATAAATATATACTGAGTAAGTGAACAAACTGGAGAAATCTGCTTCTGATTCTTCAGATAAAATCAGCATTTTAAGGTTTAGATTAACAAACACAAAGTAAAAAGAAAATCTTTTTCCTTGCTTACCCTTTCTCTCTCCAATGTCCTGTCATGTCTCAGATTTTATTATTCAGTTTGGGGATAAAAGAGGTTCTAGTATGGTTTTTGTCTCTGTTGTTTTATTTTCTCTGTGTAGCAATATCTTGGTGTGTGACCAGCCTTGCATTCTTTACAAAGAACAAATCTGATGTCTCTCTCTCTCTCTTTTTTTATGGCCTACAAGTGGTTGTAAAAGACATTAGCATTTCATTTCTCAAAATTTCCCTCACTAACATCATCTGCTAGTCCTCCCACATGAAATAATAGAACTAATTTTGTTAAATGTTGCTAATAAATGCCCTAAGCCCATAGTGATTTAATGTGTTTATATTATATATCCCTGATGTGAACAACACTGATAAAGCAATCAAGTTATTTTTGTTTTGTTTGTTTTTTTTTTGGTCCAGAGGCATTCTACCTCAAACTATAACCCCAACACTTTTTAAATTTTGAAACAGAGTCTTGCTAAGTTTCTGAGGGCCTCACTAAGTTGCTGAGGCTGTCTTAAACCTGTGACACTCCTATTTCAACCTCCCAAGTACTAATTACAGTGTAGGCTACTGCATCTGCTTCAAGATTTGTGTGTGTGTGTGTGTGTGTGTGTGTGTGTATGCGGTACTAGGAATGGAACCCAGGGGACTTCTACCGCTGGACTACACCCCTAGATCTATTTTATTTTTTATTTGGAAACAAGGAGGGCCTCACTAAATTGTTGAGACTGTTCACAAACCTGCAATCCTCTGTCTCAGCCTCCCAAGTACTGGGATTACAAGTGTGTGCCACCATGCTCGGCTGCAAGATTTTTAAAAAGATCTTAAATTATCTTTCATAATATAGAGTACACATATGATGAAGAACAGTCACAGTTTTTTAAACTGTATAATTCAATTTTTTATATTTATTTATTCATTTTTGGTACTGGGGATTGAGCCCAGGAGCATTCTACCTCTGAGCCACACCCCCAGCATTATTTATTTCAAAGCAGGATCTTGCTAAGTTGCTGAGGGTCTCCTAAATTGCTGAGACTGGCCTCAAACCTGTGATCTTCCCATCTCAGTCTCTCAAATACAGGGATTACAGGCATGTATCACCACACCTGGTTTTTTTTTTTTTCTTCGGTACTGGGGATTGACCTCAGGGGCATTCTACCTCCGAGCTATACCCCCAGCCCTATTTTTTATTCTTTATTTTGAAACCGAGTCTCACTAAGTTGCGGAGTGCCTCACTAGGTAGCTGAGGCTGGCCTCGAACCCTGATCCTCCGGTCTCAGCCTCCCGAATGCTGGGATTACAAGCGTGCGCCACCACACCCGGCTACCACACCTGGTTTTATGTTTATATATATACACTTTCGTTACCACCACTCAGATACAGAGAACATTCACATCCTCCCAACAGTCTCCTTTGTATAACCTCCCAGAAAGTATCCCTGACCTATTGTGTGTGTGTATCACTGGGGATTGAACCCAGGGGCATTCTACCTCTGAGCTATACCCCCAGCTCTATTTTTTATTCTATATTTTGAAACAGGGTCTAAGTTGTGGAGGGCCTCACTAAATAGCTGAGGCTAGCTGTGAACCTGTGATCTCAGCCTCCCAAGTATTGGGATTACAAGCATGGGCCACCAGGCCCAGCTACCCCTTGTTATTCTACTATAGGAAATATTTTATCTGTGTTTGAACTTCATACAAGTGGAAATCTATAGTATACACTTATTTGCATCTGGCTTTTTATGCTCAGCATAGTATTTGTGAGATTCAACCACACTGCATGTATTAGCAATTTGTTCCTTTTTATTGCTGAGTAATATCTCACTGCATAAATATACCACATTTTATTTATGCATTTCCCTGTTGATAGGCACTTGGATCCATTTCCAGCTTTTGGCTACTACAATGAACAGTGCTGTTGAAATAAATATGCTGGTACAAGTCTTTTGGTGTGTAATGGTTTGGAATTAGAGTGTCCTCTCAGCTTTCACGAAATAAGGCAGCAATGTTGGAAGTGGGGCTTGGTTGCTAAAGAGGGGCCCGGGGGGTATGGCCTTGGGAATTATATAAACTCCTTCCTCTCCATAAGGAATAAAGATAATATTGTCTATCAAAGTGAAAAAATTACATAGAAGTGGACAATTTTCCATTTTGTAACTATAGCTTAGGCATTCCTTCATTTTGTAACTTCAGCTTAGGCATCTATTTAGTAGCTTTTGCACATGTGTGTGTATGCTTCACTTCCAGAACGTCAGCCATCTTAGCTCATACCACCTTTGGTTGACCAGACTTTTCCAGAGTATTAAACTTTGTTTCAAAGCTCCCATCTGCCCTAGAAATAAGCCAATCACTGCAGAGTTGTACTTTACTTATTTTTGCCAAACTCAGAATATCTGTCTTAGAAAATAGCCAATCACACAGAGTTGTGAACCCAAACCCTTACCAATCAGGGCAGGGGGCAAGATACATTAGGGATAAAAATGGGTGGACTGCCCACTCGGTGTGCTTGCTTACCAGACTTTTTGTCACTTGCACACACTTCTGCAGAATTGCATTGCCAAGCTATTTTTGAGTTTTTATTGGTGGCTCCCCTAGAATCTGTTTCTAACACTCCCCCTGCTTGCTCTCTCTTGCCTCCATGATGTGATAGCAGAGACTCATTCTCTCCATCTCTCTGCCTCCTGCCGCCATGCTCTGAACTGCAAACCCAGCCTGACATGGAACCTCTGAAATCTCCAAAACCTGTGAGCAAATCAATCTTCCTTCCTCAAAGTTGTGTGGTCCATTTGTTTTGGATTACAGCAGTGAGAATGCTGTCTGGAACTTTTAACTTTTTTTTTTTTTTTTTTTTTTTGGTACTGGGGATTGAACTCAGGGGCATTCTACCTCCAAGCTACACCCCCAACCCCATTTCTTATTCTTTATTTTGAAACAGGGTCTCACTAAGTTGTGGAGTGCCTCACTAGGTAGCTGAGGCTGTCTGTGAACCTGGATCCTACGGTCTCAGCCTCCCAAATGCTGGGATTACAAGCATGCGCCACCATGCCTGGCTTGGAACTTTTAATTTTTTAAAGCATGCAACTTCTTATGTGGGGAAGATACATGTGAGTGAATCTGCTAGGTCATAAGGCAGGCATGTTTTGCTAAGCAGCTATAAGATGTAATTTCCCCATATGACTAGTTTATACTCCCAACATTAAGAGTTCTAGGAGCTGGGTGTGGTGGCGCACGCTTGTAATCCTAGCATTCGGGAGGCTGAGACCGGAGGATCCGGGTTCGCGGCCAGCCTCAGCTACCTAGTGAGGCCCTCCGCAACTTAGTGAGACTCGGTTTCAAAATAAAGAATAAAAAATAGGGCTGGGGATGTAGCTCGGAGGTAGAATGCCCCTGAGTTCAATCCCTAGTACCGCAAAAAAAAAAAAAAAAAGAGTTCTAGGTGTTTAATATCCTCATGAACACTATATTTTCCATATATTAACCATTCTGGTGGCTTTTTAGGGATATCTCATTGTGGATTTAATTTTTATTCCTTATTAACCAATAATATTAAAGTTACCTTTATAAAAGTAGAATTAAGATGGTGAAAATATCTTACCTCACTAATTTACTCACAGTTTATGTGCTGAGTGGGCAAAAGGTATAATTCCTGAAATGTGGAGAGCAGAGTATGGCTTTACCCTTCCTGTTCTTAGCCAGGTGATTATTGAATGGCCATCTTTTCTGGGGACCAGCTTGGAAGTCCTAAATCAATCTATGTGGTCAGCTTTACCCATGTTCTTTTTTTTTTTTATATATGTATTTGAGTTAATATCTAGTGCACCTTTGTTTCAGCCATTGGTTATAGGCAGGTTTCATAAGTTTTCACAGCTTTTGTTTAGGGGTAAATCTCACTTCCCCTTCATTTCTGAAAGAGAGTTTGTCAGACCTGGAAGTTTTAGTTGAGTATTTCCCTTTTAGTAATGTATACACATCATCCACTGCCTTCTGGGCTTCATGGTTTCTGGTAAGAAGTCAGCTTTTAATTTTTCTGGGGATCCTTTATGGGTAGTAAGTTGCCCTTTTATTTATTTTATTTATTTGTTTTTGTGGTACTGGGAATTGAACCCAGGGGCATTCCACCTCCGAGCTACACCCCCAGCCCTATTTTTTATTCTTTATTTTGAAACAGGGTCTCACTAAGTTGCAGAGGGCCTCACTAAGTAGCTGAGGCTGGCTACGAACCCTGATCCTCTGGTCTCAGCCTGGGATTACAAGCGTGCGCCGCCACGCTTGGCTGCATTATTTGAACTGTTTCCTTCATCAAGTATCCCCTGTTCCCTCCTCATCTCCCTCCTCAAATCCCTTTCCCCTATTCTACTGAAGGGTGTGGGGAAATAGAAACTCTTATACACTGTTGTAGGGTTGCAAATTAGTACAGCCATATGGAGATGACTGGGAATGACCATATGACTCAGTGATACTTCTCCTGGGCATCTTTCTAAAGATATTATTAATATTCTAAAGTCAGAATATTATAGTGATACATGCATATCCAGGTTTATAGTAACATAATTCACAATAGCCAAAATTATGAAACCCAGGTGTCCATCAACAGATGAATGGGCTACAAAACTGTGGTATAAGCACACAAGGAAATTTTACTGAACCATAAAGAACAAATTATGTCATTTGCAGAAAAATCGACAGAACCAGAGAATATTATGCTAAGTGAGACCAACCAGTCTCAGAAAGTGAAAGGTCCTATGTTTTCTCTCATATGCGGAAGTTGCTTTTACCTTGCTGCTTTGAAGATATTTTCTCTGTCTTTCAACTGTTTTCTTATGCTGTGTCCAGGTGTAGATCTCTTTGGTTTTATCTTACTTGGAGTTTACTGAGCTTCTTGGATATGTAGATAGATGTTGAATCAAATCTGAGGTTTTGGCCATTATTATTTATTATTTAGTCATTATTCTTTCAACTAAGAGTCCCATCATGTGATTACTTATTGCTACTCCTGATGTTGTCCCACAGGTCTCTTAGGTTATATGCATTTTTCTCTATATATTTTTTGTTTTATTTTGTTTTGGGTTTTTTTGTTTGTTTGTTTTGCTTTGGTGGTACTGGGGATTGAACCCAAGGGCATTCTACTTCCAAGCTATACTCTAGCCCTCTTTTATTTTTTTTGTTTTGAAACAGGGCCTTTCAGCCGGGCGTGGTGGCGCATGCTTGTAATCCCAGCATTTGGGAGGCTGAGACCGGAGGATCCGGGTTCGCGGCCAGCCTCAGCTACCTAGTGAGGCACTCCGCAACTTAGTGAGACTCGGTTTCAAAAATAAAGAATAAAAAATAGGGCTGGGGGTTTAGCTCAGAGGTAGAATGCCCCTGAGTTCAATCCCCAGTACCGGAAAAAAAAAAAAAAAAAAAAAAGAAACAGGGCCTTTCTAGCTTAATGAGTCTCACTACTGAGGCTGCCCTTGAACCTGTGATCCTCCTATCTCAGCCTCCCAAGTACTGGAATTATAGGCATGTACCACCACACCTGGCTCATTTTCTTAATTATTTTTTTTTCTGCTACTCAGACTGGATAAAGTCAATTGACCTATTTTCAAATTAAACAATTTTTTTCTTCTTTCTCCTCAAATTTCCTGTTGGGCCCCCTGAATGAATTTTCCATTTCATTTAACTGTTTATAACTTCAGAATTTCTTTTTTGTTGTTGTTTTTTTGTTTTTGTTTTTGTGGCACTGGGGATTGAGTCCAGGGGCATTCTACCTCCAAGCTACACCTCCAGCCCTATTTTATTTTTATTTTGAAATAGGCTCTCACTAGGTTAATCAGAGTTTCACTATTTGCTGAAGTTGTCCTCGAACCTACAATCCTCCTGTCTCAGCCTCCCAAGTACTGGGATTACAAGCATGCACCACAATACCTGGCTTATAACTTCAGAATTTCTCTTTTCAGTTTTAAACTTCTATCTTTTTATTGATATACCCTATTTGTTGAGACATCATCTTCACTTTCCATTAGCTTTTGAGAGCAGGGACTCAGTCTTAAGAAAAAGACATATGGTCTAGCTTAGACTCAGCCAAAGGAGCTCTACTCCTGTTTGTTTTATATTGGAATTCTGGGTAAAACTCTGTTTCAAAAAGGGGTTCAAATCAGGCATGGTGGTGCATACATGTAATCCTAGTTCTTGGGAGGCTGAGATAGGAGGATTGCAGGTTCAAGACCAGCCTCAGCAAATTAATGAGACTCTCAGCAACTCAGTGAGACCCTGTTTCAAAATAAAAAGTAAATAGAGCTGAGGATGTAGCTGATAAGTATAATATCCCAGAACCAAAAAAAAAAAGGAGGTTCAAATGCCATTTTTAAGTTTTAGAAAACATATGTACCAAGCTGGACGTGGTAGCTCATGCTTGTAATCCCAGTACTTAGGAGGCTGAGACCAGAGGATCCGGATTCCTAGCCAGCCTCAGCTACTTAGTGAGACCCTCCACAACTTAGTGAGACCCTGTTTCAAAATAAAGGATAAAAAATAGGGCTGGGGATGTAGCTTAGAGGTAGAGTGCCCCTGGGTCCCATCCCCTACTGAAAAATAAAATAAAAAAGAAAACATATGTACTGTATCAGAAAGGTTAAAATTAAAAGGTTTGACAATACCAAGTGCTGACAAAGATGAGAGGCAACAAGAACACATTGCTTTATAGTACGGCCATGCGTGAATGATATAGTCAGACATGAATGATACAAACACTTTGGGAAAACTGTAAGGAAGTATCTGCTGAAGTTTATAAAATATGTGTGCACGTACGTGGTGCGATGGGAACATCTAGACCCGCACACTGAGATTAACAGCTTGGACCAGCTCAAGCTGTGTACATAGTATTAGCTGGGAGGGATTTGTCCATAAGGGGACAAATTCCAAGGGACCTGATGGAATCAATAGAGTGTGGTCTCTGATGTTTTCTCCATCCAGTAATGTTTAACCCTTCCTTCCTCTCAGCTTATCACAGGACTGCCTCACTGTCTTTCCTTATCTTAACCTGTGACAATTTGCTGGATTCTGTGTTTAATCATATTTTATGATGCCTTGTTTAAACTTTCTATAAAAGAAAAGCGATGGCTGCAGGGAGGAAAGGAGTTTGGAGCTGCCTCCTCTCCAGCTGCCCCAAATGTCAAATGTCAAATATTAAATTAATATAATTTTCTCTAAATTATCATATTTGACTCCAAGTTATTTCATGCAAGAGACTTTCACGTGAGAGACTTCTAATCAACACCAGCTTTCCATGGCAAGACTACAGAACAAGTAGTGTCGCTACAGTGGTGTAGAGATCTACGCACATGGTGGTGTAGGTGTGTAGAGAGATCCAGTAATTTTCATTGGTAGATGCCCAAAAGAAATGAATGCTTATGTCCACCAAAGTTAAAGTACAAGTATGTTCTCAGCAACTTTATCCATAATGGCTCCAAATGGAAACAACTGAAATGTCTATCAAGGAAAGAATGAATAAATTGTGATATATTTATACACTGGAATATTACACAGCAATAAAACTGAATGATGGCAATTGACAACAACATGAATAAATCTCAAACATAGTGCTGAATGAAAGAAGCCATCCATAAAAGAATAAATATGCATGATTGTATCTACATGAAGTTCAAGCATAAGCAAGACTAATCTCTGGTGACAGCCCTATTTTTTATTCTTTATTTTGAAACCGAGTCTAAGTTGCGGAGTGCCTCACTAGGTAGCTGAGGCTGTCCGAGAACCTGGATCCTCCAGTCTCAGCCTCCCAAATGCTGGGATTACAAGCGTGCGCCACCACGCCTGGCAATTTCTTAGATCTTGATGTGAATGGTGAGTACACAAGTGTTCACAGATTAAAAATCACCAAACCGTACACTAAATATTTGTATATTTATTATACATCTTGAATTTTAATTTAAAAGTTTGTAAGTAGCAAGAATCTTGGTTCTGCGGGAGGCTGAGACCGGAGGATACGGGTTCTCGGCCAGCCTCAGCTACCTAGTGAGGCATTCCGCAACTTAGTGAGACTCGGTTTCAAAATAAAGAATAAAAAATAGGGCTGGGGGTATAGCTCGGAGGTAGAATGCCCCTGAGTTCAATCCCTAGTACCGCAAAAAAAAAAAAAAAAAAGAATCTTGGTTCTGTAATATGTAGTTCTTGACAAAGCACAGAACTTTACTAGGTCTCCATTCCATATACTAAAATGCCAAGTGACTTCCCTCTACCTTTTAAATTTTATTAATTCAAAATTTCTATGAATCTCCTCCATCTTTATGTTTACCTTAAATATAGTAAGTATATATGCAAAATTATTTCTTACTGATTTACACCAAAATTTAACTTAAGCATATCTCTTTAATCCTTACTTGAAGAGTCCAGAGGTCTAATCAGATTCTTTTATGTTAATAAGTAGAACTAGCATCAAAGTCTCTGGGCCAAGACCAGAAAGAGTGAAATACAGTGAGCCCTTAGTATTGGTAGGAGATTGAGTTCATGATACTCAAGATGCAGATGCTCAAGTCCTTTCTATAATGGCAGAGTATTAGCATATAACCTACTCATTCCCCCATATGCTTGTGTGTATGTGTGTGTGTGCGTGTGCGCGTGCACGCATGTGTGTGTATGATATTAGGGATTAAACTTGAGTGTGTGTGTGTGTGTGTGTGATAGTAGGGATTAAACCCAAGTGTGTGTGTGTGTGTGATATTAGGGATTAAACCGGAGTGTGTGTATGTGATATTAGGGATTAAACCCGTGTGTGTGTATGTGTGTGTGTGTGTGATATTAGGGATTAAACCCAGGGGAATCCTACCTCTAAGCTACACCCTCAACCCTATTTTATTTTGAAATGGGACTCACTGAATTGCTGAGGCTAGCCATAAACCTACAATCCTCCTGTCTCAGACTCCCGAGTACTGGGATTACAAATGTGTGCCACTACACTGGGCTCCCCATATGCTTTAAAATAATACCTAGATTACTTATAATACCTATGTAAATGCTACATAAATAATTGTTACACTGCATTGTTTAGGTAATAATAGCAAAGAAAAAAGTTTGTACATATTCAGTACAATTTTTTTTTCCAAATATTGATCCACAGTTGGTTGAATCCATGGGTGCAGAACCCCAGGACACAGGAGGCCAACTGTACTTACCTAGGAATACAGATGATTTAAAATCAGTTATAGTTTAAAGAACAATAAACTGTGATCATAGTAATTAGGGCTATAATTTTCTTTAAATCAATACAAATAACCTAGAACCACTATAGTGAGCACAACTACTTACTTTTAAATAATCAATAGCTGAAAGGTAGGTTTTAGTCAGGCAGCTGTTCTTTTTAGATTATCTATATGAAAAATCAATATTTACTAAACAAGCTATATACATTGAAAATAAATCAAGACTTCCTTAATGGGTGCAAGCAGGGCTGACAAGGGCAAAACAGTGCTCCCTCAGGGGGTAAATACTAATTTTTTTTTTTTTTTTTTTTTTTTTGCGGTACTGGGGATTGAACTCAGGGGCATTCTACCTCCGAGCTACACCCCCAGCCCTATTTTTTTTCTTTATTTTGAAACAGGGTCTCACTAAGTTGTAGAGGGCCTCAGTAGGTAGCTAAGGCTGGCCATGAACCCAGATCCTCCAGTCTCAGCCTCCCAAATGCTGGGATTATAAGCGTGCGCCACCACACCCGGCTGTAAATACTACTTTAATAAATGAAAAAAGACAGGAAAATTTTTCTTCATGAGGAGATACTATCTAAATTTAACAGAAACTTTATTCTGATAATTCTAGTAATTTATTCTAGTAATTTAATTAATAGTAATCATACTCCTAGAATACAAGAATCATTTCATCTCCTCATTTTAGGTATACAAAGTCATCAAGTCAGGTTATCAAATCAAATCAGGGCACTCAAGTCAGTAATTCCTAAGAAAGGAAGTCAAATGCTAAGATTTAACAAAATGCTAAAATCATTATTGCTAAGCGTCTGATACCAAAAAACTTTGTGTGGATTAAGCTTCCAAATGTCGTAGACTGTCTAGCCTTTTGTAAAAAGCAAGAAAATGCTGGGCGTGGCAGTGCACACCTGTAATCCCAGTACTTGAAAGGTGGAGACAGGAGGATTGCAGGTTCGAAGTCAGCCTCAGCAATGCAGCAAGACCCTCCACAACCTAGCAAGACTCTGTTTCAAAACAAAAACAAAAACAAAAAAGTTGGGGATGTAGCTCGAAGGTAGAATGCCCCTGGGTTCCATCCCCAGTGCCACAAAAAAAAAAAAGAGAGAGAGAGAAGGCATATCCATCATATGACAAAAGAAGTGCTGCACGTAGTAAAATGCTGTGGAAAAAAGCACTAGCTCAGCCAAGCATGGTGGTGCACACTTGCAATCCCAGTACTTGGGAAGCTGACACTGGAGGATCCATTCTGCAACTTAGTGAGACCCTGTTTCAAAATAAAGAATAAAAATAGAAAATAGAATGCCACTGGGTTCAATCCCCAGTACTGAAAAAAAAAAAAAAAAAAAAAAGGCACTAGCTCCACAAGCTGAAGGCATGGATTCTAATTCTGGCCTTGCCACATATATATTTGAGCAAATTGTTTTAATCTTTCTGTGACTAGCCTTCTTCTCTGTAAAGGATAATGATGTCTTTACTATCTCTATAGCTAAAAATTGCTAAATACTAATATAAATCATAAATAGATTCTAATAGTTTACATCAAATTTAGGGGAAAACAATAAAAGAAAAAAGTACTTTAATAAAAAATGCTAAATACTTGGAATTCACTAAGTACTCACTAACATGGTAGATGTACTTCCTGGTATTAGCCTTAATTGGTGAAAAAGCCAAATCTTTTTTTTTTTTTTTTTTTTGGTGCTGGGGATTGAACCCAGTTCTATTTCTAAGCTACACCCCAAACCCTATTTTATTTTAAAATTTATTTATTTTTTGGTGATACTGAGGATTGAACTCAGGAGCATACTACTTCCAAGCTACACCCCAGCCCAATTTTTTTCTTTTCTTTTCTTTTTTTTTTTTTTTTTTTTTTTTTTTTTTTTTTTTTTTTTTTTTTTTTTTTTTTTTTTGCGGTACTGGGGATGGAACCCAGGGGCATTCTACCTCCAAGCTCTACCCCCCTATTTTTTATTATTTATTTTTGAAACAGAGTCTCACTAAGTTGCAGAGAGCCTCACTAAGTAGCTGAGGCTGGCTGCGAACCCATTTTTTCTTTTAAAACAAGCCGGGCGTGGTGGCACACGCTTGTAATCCCAGCATTCAGGAGGCTGAGACCGGAGGATCCGGGTTCACGGCCAGCCTCAGCTACCTAGTGAGGCACTCCGCAACTTAGTGAGACTCGGTTTCAAAATAAAGAATAAAAAATAGGGCTGGGGGTATAGCTCGGAGGTAGAATGCCCCTGAGTTCAATCCCAGTACTGCAAAAAAAAACAGGGTCTCACTAAGTTTCGGAGGGCCTCACTGCATTGCTGAGGCTAGCCATGAACCTGTGATCTTCCTGTCTCAGCCTCCAAGTACTGGGATTATAAGTGTGCACCATCACATCTGGCTAAATTATTCTTATTAACAAAAGTACCTAGATATCAGAAATCACAAGCCACTAAAACTGAATGGTGAATTTGAAATCCTAAAGTCAGTGGGAAAGACCTCTTTCATTATTTATAAATTGGGTTTGCACACATCAAACAAATAAAAAGGACCACAGTATACAACTAAACAAACAAATTATATAAACAGAAAAGTATATAATAAACTCATAAGGAATTAGCAAAAAAAAAAGAGAGAAAAAGAAAAAGAAGAAGAAAAAAAGAAAAAAAACCAAGAACCTGGCGTGATGGCACACGCTTATAATCCCAGTACTTGGGAGGCTGGGACAAGTGGATCACAGGTTCGCAGCCAGCCTCTGCTACTTAGTGAGGCCCTCTGTAACTAAGTGAGACCATTTCAAAATGAAGAACAAAAAATAGGGCTGGGAGTGTAGATCGGAGGTCGAATACCTGTGGGCTGCAAAAACAAATAAAAAAACAACACCATATCAATGAAGCTATATCTATTCCAGAAAAGGTCAGGAGTTTATGTATATAAAAAATTATATGCAAAGCTGGGAGTGGTGGCAGACACCTGTAACCCTGGTACTTGGGAGGCTGAGACAAGAAGATCACAGGTTCCAGGACAGCCTCAGCAAGTAGTAAGACTCTCAGCAACCTAGTGAGACCCTGTTTCAAAAAATAAAAAGGGCTGCTGGTGCATGCTTATAATCCTAGTACTTGGGAGGCTAAGACAGGAGGATGGCAGGTTCGAGGACAGCCTCAGCAAGTAGTGAGATTCTTGTCAACTTAACAAGACCCTGTTTCCAAATAAGAAATAAAATCGAGCTGGGGGTTTAGCCCGAAGTTAGAATGCCTCTGGGTTCAATCCCCAGTACCATAAAAAATAAAAAATAAAATAAAAGGAGTGAGGGTATAGCTTGGAGATAGAATGCCCCTGGGTTCATTCCCCAGTACTACACACAAAAAATTATATACGCATACACACACACACACACACACACACACACACACACACACATACACACATACAAACACACAGACTTTATTAGCTGAACACAGGTAAACATTTTAAAAAACGAACTTCTACTCACTTTGACAGGGAAACGCCCCCAGCTTTCCCAATCATCTCTTCATGGTGCAATACGGAGTGGTTCCAGGGAATATGGAGGAATTTTAGGAGCGTTCTCATCCACCGCTCAGGATGTAGGACGAGCTGTTCATAGTGAACCAGCATGCATCTTTTATACCCAACCTCCAGACACTGGTTATACATCGTCTCTATGGCACGGTTCCACTTGGTCAGACAGTCCCTATAGCTGTTCAGGTCAAACCCAGCGATAGTAACTTTCCGAGAAATCATCGAATGTACTGATGCCCGGCCATCTCGGACCATCAAGAGAAATTTGGCATTGGGGAATAACCTAGCAAGGTAAGTTAAGGATTTCAGGGCGAAAGGATCTTTATTACATAAATAAGGGGCTGGCTCCCCATGCTTAACAATGATTTCTAGTAAGAAGGCTTGCATGGCAGAATCCAGCACTTCATCGGTGACACCAGCCTCATCCAAGCGGATCTTCTCTTTACTGGACCGTGACCACATCTGCTTCAAAGCCAGGATTCGAGGGATGACTCTGGTTTCCTCTCCGCAGCGAATGTCAGGGTGAGCATCTAGCATGGCCCTCATGAGGGTGGTTCCACTCCGAGGCACACCACCAATAAATATTAAAGGCATATCTTTGTGATAGGCAAAGCTTTTGTTGGCTGTGATGTCCACGCCAGCTCGCACGGGAGTCTTCGTGCTCTCCAATTTGATTGGCTGGCTACGTTCCTCTATTCGGTGATGGCATTCCATGGCATGCTGGCCCAGGTAAAAGACTGTCACAGAACTGATCACCAGACATGCCAATAGTAAGTTCTGCTTCAGCTTTCCAACCATCTTGATGTGGGTATCTTCTTGTTAAACAGATATTTTGCTCAAATGATTTTCAAAAAATGTTCAGGCCATGGAGAGTCTACTTCATAAAGATGACTGACATCTAGTAGGGAAAGGAAAAAAGCTATTTTATCATCACCTTATGATTGTTTACAAATTAATCACCACTTAACAACCATTACAATTTAGGCAGAAAGAAGCTGAGGTGATCTTGGATGCTTTGCTAATTCTTAGAACACAAGTATACACAAATGCCAGCAAAGATAAATCAGTGTTGGGCTGGGGATATAGCTCAGTGGTAGAGCACTTGACTAGCATGCACAAGGTCCTGGGTTTGATTCTCAGCATGACAAGATAAATAAATAGAAAGAAAAGAAAATAGCTTTTCTTAATGTAATAGATCTGAAGCTGCATACCTGGCATAGAATGGAAAAATAAGTAAAACCCTTTCTATCAGCGAGTCAAACAAATATTTAATACATCCAGGCATGTCTGAAGTCCAACCTGAGACTGACTACCTGTATTCAGATTTGCTTTATCCCCAAACAGTCACTATCTCCATATTCTAATACAAAGAGAAATTATAGGAGAAACATAAAATATAATTTCCAAATCTTTAACAGAGATTCAGTGTATTCATCCCCTGATTTATTGAGGTCCTACAGACCAGATATCTAGGCTTGAGTGAGGACAAACTTTGAAAAGGATATACAATGACCTCTGCTCTCAGAAAATGAGGTCTTCTAAGCCAGGCGTGGTGGCGCATGCTTGTAGTCCTAGCATTTGGGAGGCTGAGACTGGAGGATCCCGGTTCACAGCCAGCCTCAGCTGCTTAGTGAGTCCCTCTGCAACTTAGTGAGACCCTGTTTCAAAATAAAGAATTAAAAAAATAAGCCGGGCGTGGTGGCGCACGCTTGTAATCCCAGCATTCGGGAGGCTGAGACCGGAGGATCCGGGTTCGCGGCCAGCCTCAGCTACCTAGTGAGGCACTCCGCAACTTAATGAGACTCGGTTTCAAAATAAAGAATAAAAAATAGGGCTGAGGGTATAGCTCGGAGGTAGAATGCCCCTGAGTTCAATCCCCAGTACCGCAAAAAAAAAAAAAA
>PVLC010011284.1:0-47673 GCA_004027655.1 Graphiurus murinus
CCTTCTGCTTGGTATTGTGCCTGCTGATGACTTCTTGTCATTAGGTCTCAGCTCAGATGTCACTTCCGCAAAGAACTCTTCTGCTACACATCTAAAATAGTCCACTCTATAAAGACTAGGCCCCACTTTACTTTCTTTAGAGCGTTCGTCACTGTCTAAAACAGTTTTTGGTTTCTTTTAATTATTATCAATCTTCCTCTAAGAATGCAAAGTTGTAAGGACAGGCAGGGTCATTACCTTTTCTAGGGCTGTATCCTGATGCCTAGATAAATATGCAATGAATGATTTTAATAAGTGAATGGATATAATGGTATTTAGATTCCCAATTCATTGCTGATGTAAAAAAAAAAAAAAACACCTCCAATGGATGATGGTCTCTGTATTGAACATCTCTAAGTGTGTTTGTGTTCAATACAGAGAAAATATCTGTATCATATGATACCTTAGAGCTGCTCTCTTCCCACTGTGGGAAAGGTAACCAGAGCCCTTAGACTGGCCCCTTGTAAGGGAAGGTCAGAACCAAAAATAGAAATTGAACCACAGATGCTAGTGTATCAATGTTTACATATTATATCATATAAGCAAAGCTGGATTTTATTAAAATGACCCCTCATATTTTTTAGATAAGACTCATCCCTATATTTTAGGTCATGTCATGTTCTTTTGGAGCTATTTTTACAATCCAAGCACTTAGAGATATTTAAAACTCCAAAGCTCATTAAGTCACCTCACCTCACCTCTAAGCTATAGTCTATCATACTTTCAAGTGTGAAACACGTTGTCTTGTGTTTTGTTTTAAATATTTCGATTCCTCAGAGTTGTAAAAGTGTTTCACCATTGCATTAGCAAAAATAGCTGTATCAAGATACATTTTTGAAGCCGGGCATGGTGGCACACGCTTGTAATCCCGGTACTTGGGAGGCTGAAACAGGAGGATCTGGGTTCTCTGCCAGCCTCAGCTACTTAGTGAGGCCTTCTGCAACTCAGTGAGACCCTGTTTCAAATTTTAAAAAATAGGGCTGAGGGTGTAGTTCAGAGGTAGAATGCCCCTGGATTCAATCCCCAGTTCTGCATATATATATATATGCAGAAATATATATATATATATTTCTGAGATTTGATAAAGAGGCAAACAATTTCTTTACTAACCTCTTGCCTCTTACTCCTCCTCCCCTTATATACAAGTAAAGGCATCTAGGACCTTTTAAAGACTTATGATCTTGTATAAAGTAAACAAAACCAGTATGTTATAGAATCCTATCCACCTTCAAAAGAAAAATAATGAACTTTGTTTTGTTTTCCTTTGTTGGATATTATTTTATATTTGACTTCATAAAGACTGTGAGGGAACACAGTTTTACTACTGAAACCCATTATGTTTCTATCTTTAACCTCTTCATATTCTCCCACACAAAACTACCTCTTTAGTTGGTGTAACACTTTAAAATATAAAGTTGCTATTCATTATCAGAGGAGATAGTGTGATAATAGCTACTATGCCCATTTACTATTTTCAGAATCATTGTATAAAATTTAACATTTGATTTTTTTTTTTTTTTTTTTTTTGCGGTACTGGGGATTGAACTCAGGGGTATTCTACCTTCGAGCTACACCCCCAGCCCTATTTTTTACTCTTTATTTCGAAACCGGGTTTCACTAAGTTGCGGAGTGCCTCACTAGGTAGCTGAGGCTGGCCGCGAACCCGGATCCTCCAGTCTCAGCCTCCCAAATGCTGGGATTACAAGCGTGCGCCACCACGCCCGGCTTAACATTTGATTTATAATATGTAACAAATAGCATGAAAGGAAAATATGAGCAACCCTGAATAATTCACATTCGTTTATAAAGAACCAGCAATGGAGTCTGGCACAGTGTCCCACACCTGTAATCCTGGTACTTTGGAGGCTGAGACAAGTTCAAAGCCAGCATACCATAACTTTGTGAGATCCTGTTTCAAAATTAAAATAAAAAGGGCTGGGGGTGTAGCTCAGAAGTAGAATGCTCCTGGTTCAGTGCCCAGTAACATACACACACACACACACACACACACACACACACACACACATAAAAGAACCAACAATAAGGATACAAATTAATACAGCCATTATGGGGAACAATATGGAGGTTCCTCAAAGCACTAAGAATGTACAAATCTATTCTATGAGCCAGCTATCCTTTTGGGGGGTATGTATCTAAAGGAAATATCAACATATCAAAGAAATACCTTCACACCCATGTGTATTGCTGCACTATTCATAATAGCTAAGATATAGAATCAACCTAAATGCCCATCAACAGATGAATGGCTAAAGAAAAGGAGGTCTATATACACAATAGAATATTTCTCAGCCATGAAAATAATGATGCCCTATCATTTACAACAAAATGGATAGAATTAGAAGATATTACATTAAAATATTAATATAAATTAAAATACTGTTATAAATTAAAATATTAATTATATTAAATGAAATAAGTCAGACACAGAAAGACAAATACTGCATGTTCTCGCTCATATATGGTTGCTTTAAAAGGCCGATCTGAATGTATAATAGTGATTACTAGAGGCAGGGCAGGGTGGAGGAGAGGGAGATAGAAGGAGAGGGGTGGTGGATACCAAGACACGTTAGGTAGAAGAAATAAGTTCTCGAGCCGGGCGTGGTGGCACACGCTTGTAATCCTAGCATTCGGGAGGCTGAGTCCTGAGGATCCGGGTTCGCGGCCAGGCTCAGCTACCTAGTGAGGCACTTCGCAACTTAGTGAGACTCGGTTTCAAAATAAAGAATAAAAAATAGGCCTGGGGGTGTAGCTCGGAGGTAGAATGCCCCTGAGTTCCATCCCCAGTACCACAAAAATAAATAAAGAATAAAAAATGACGCTGGGGGTGTAGTTCGGAGGTAGAACACCCCTGAATTCAAAAAAAAAAAAGAAATAAGTTCTCGTGTTCTACACATGGTGGGATGACTATAGTTCACAATAACTTATTATTATGTTTTAGGAATAACAAAAAGGAGGGAGGAACTCAAAAGCTTTAAACACAAAGTAATGATAAGGAAAGGGGGACATTATTACCCTAATTTGATCAGTACACATTGTATATGTGTATTGAAATCTCATATTATACCTCATATAAATATATGTAATTATTATGTGATAATCAAAAATTAATTTATAGATAGAAATGCTAACTACTCTGATTTATCATTACACATTGTACATATGCATCAAATCATCACACTGTACCCATATATACAATTAATATTTAATTTTAAAACCCTGAAATTTTAAATTCCCAACTGAAATGAAAATCATTGTATTTCCATTTAAATTAATAAAAATCCCAATTCAAAGCTGCAAAATTTTTCAAAAATATTTTTATAAGACAATAATCTGGATAACTGATGAATATGGAGATTTTTTAAATCAAAGTAATGCACTTGGAGTTGGGCATGGTGGCACACACCTGTAATCCCAGTAATTGGAAGGCTGAGACAGGAAGATTACAGGTTTGAAGCCAGCCTCGGCAATTTAGTGAGACCCTGTTCCAAAATTTAAAAAGCATGTGGGGGTGGGGATATAGGTTGGAGATAGAATGCTCCTAGGTTCAATCTCCAACACCAATAATAATGATGCACTTGATCTGCCACAGTCAGCTAATCTAAACCTCACATTCTACAGACGTCTGGAAAGGGCAGATGATTTACTCACAGTCTAAACCAGTGCTCTGGACTTTGCTGTGGCCTCCCTTTACCCACAAGGACTAAGGGACAATGACAATAGTCCATGAAAGAGATGAGTTAAAGAGATGCAGCTAGCTTCCATCTACTAGAAGGCTATCTCATTAACTATTTTATTGATCATCCATATCAAATTTAAATTTAGTGCTATTAAGTAGTCTTTCTAATGATTCTGAAGTAAGCAATAAGCAATCCATTAATTTGCTGCACACATTTTAAAATGTTATTTGTTCAGCACTTTTTAGATAAATGAAAGAAGCTGCTTGGTGCCAACACCAGAATGGCCACAGTAAGGTTTCCAGCCATTCTAAGGACTGAAGGAGTCGATATCTCATTACCCCTCTAACTCATTTGTGGCACATATGCTCTGAATTAATTAGTGATGTTTGAAGTTATATCACATTAAGGAATGTTTAGAGTACAAAAGAAAACAGGATAATTATCCGGCAGAGTTCTTATGGAGTTCAGGAATTAGCAAAAAGATTCAGCCAAATAAGATTGTGGTTAGGAATGAATAGTTATGAACTAGTTCAGATGTTTTAGACTACGAAAAACAAGTCCCTGAGCCAAACTAATTTATACAATAAGGAAATTTATCACTCTGTGTAACAAATCCAGAGAGAAGACAACCTTCAGTTACAGCTCTCCAGCCTCACAAGGAATCCAACTTCTCACTCTCTCTGTCCTCAATCCTCTGTGTGAGCCATTTTCCAAAAAACAACTGCCATGTGGTCACAATGGTGGCTGCAGTAGGGAAGGAAGAAGGAAATTTCTCTTTCATGTCTCTTTCTTGAGAACAGAAAACTTTTCTCAAAAATCCCCATTAGAATTCTCCTTAGGTCTCATATGCCAGAATTGTATTTTGTACATTCCTAAACTATTACAGAGAGTGAAAAGGTTACCATGATTGGTTTCCTAGACAAAGCACACATAAAGGGCTGAGTTTAGAGTCATCTCCCTCACTTTGTATTAGGGAACAGAGAAGGAATTAGAACAAAATCATTCCAATTTCTCATTTAAAAGGGGAAAATGGAGTTAAGTAACCAAACTGTTAGGTAGGCAGCCTAAATTCACTGAAGGTCATATACACTGACATATTTTAATACTATTCTGATGTGTGTGTGTGTGTGTGTGTCTGTGTATGGTATTGGGGATTGAACTCAGAGGCATTCTACTTCTAATCCACACCTCCAGTCCTATTTCCATTTTGAAATAGGATCTTACTAGGTTGGTGAGAGTCTCACTACTTGCTGAGACTGTCCATGAACCTGTGATTCTCTCAACTCAACCTCTCAAGTATTGGGATTACAGGCGTGCACCACCAGTCGCGGCTGATAATTTTTTTAAAATCCTTTAACACTTACTCAGCCAAAGTAAATATAGAGCCCACTAAATATAATGTAATTTTCTTATATAATTGAGAAATATAACTAAGACTACAAATCCAGAAATGGTATATTATTACACCTTGAATTTTGATTATTTTGATTTAATATAACTACAAAATTAAAAAAATAAATCTAACTTTTGCATTAAGCATCTGTATTAGTTTGCTAGGGTTACTGAAAAAACTACTGCAATCTGAGTGACTTAACATAAATTTATGGTTTCATAATTCTGGAAGATAGAAGTCCAATATCAAGCTGTCAGCAGGGCCATGCTCCCTCTGAAGACACTAAAGAAAAGCACTAAAGAAAGATCTGTTCCAGGTCTCTCACCTAGGTTCTAGTAGTTTCCTAACATTTTTCCTGTGGGCATATCGGTGTCCAAATTTCCCTTTCTTACAGTAGTACTATTAAAGTGAGAGGCCCACCTTGTAAGTTCCAATAAGATCTTAAATTAAATAATTAATCTGAAATGACCCTATTTCCAAATAAGTTCTCATTCTGAGATACTGAGAATTATAAATTTAACATACAATTTTGGAGGACACTATTCGTGTTACATCCACACTCTTGTAACAGAAATAAGGTTGGAGGTAGGCATCAGGATAGAATTAACTTCAAAGAATAACATCAAGATGGGCCTGGTGGCAGGTGTTTGTAATCCTAGTACTCGGAAGACTGAGACAGGAAGATCACAGTTCAAAGCCAGCCTCAGCAATGTAGTGAGGCTTTCAGAAACCCAGTGAGAGCTTGTTTCCAAATAAAGAAATAAAAATTGGGCTAGGGCCATATCTTGAAGGTAGAATGCCTCTAGGTTCCATCCTGAATACCAAAAAAAAAAAAAAGAAGAATAGCATGGTATAGTGCTGCATGCTGTAAACCCAGCCACTCAGGAGGCCAAGACAGAAGGACTGCAAAATTGAGGCCAGCTTGGTCAACTAAAGGAGCTCTCTCATCTCAAGAAAACAAAACAAACAAACAAACAAAAAAACAACTTACCAAAGAGCTGTGAGTACGACTCAATGATAGAGTATTTACCTAGCATGCTCACAGCCCTGGATTCCATCCATAGTATCACAGGAAGAAAGGAAAATAAAGGTGAAAAGACAACCCACAGAATGGGAGAAAATATTTACAAATCATATACTTCACAAAAGACTTGTATCTAAAATATATAAAGAACTCTTACAACTCAATAACAAAAATAAACAGTGCAATGGAAAGGAGGCAAAGGATCTAAATATTGTTTCTCCAATGAGGATGTACAGATGGCCACTAAATTCATAAGAAGATTTTCAGTATTTGGCATGGTTTAGATGTGGTTTGAATGCATCCCTAGAGGTTCATATGCTAGAATCTTGGCCCCCAGCATGGCAATGATGAGATGGCAGAACCTTTGAGTAGTGGGACCTAGAGGGAGGTAATGAGGACATGGTGCTCCACCCTCATGAATGGTTATAATATGCTGTCCTGCTGAGTGGGTCAGGTCTCATGTGACTGGGTTAATTCCCATAAGAGCAAGTGGTTATAAAAAGAATGAGCCTGGTCCCTCCCCATCTCTCTCTTCCTGGGTTACCATATCAGTTAGCTCTCCCTTCTACATGCAACCAGACATCCTTTCCACGTCTCTGCTGTGTTGTGACACAGCCAGATCCCAGCACCATGCTGTTTGGACAGTCTGGCCACCAGAATCATGAGCTAAATAAGCCTCTTTTCAAGTCACCTGCCCTCAAGGTATTTTGTTATAGCAAAACAAAACAAACTAAGACACGATCATTAGTGATCAAAACCTCACTTTACATACACTAGAATGGCTAGAATCAGAAAGCCAGATATAATAGTAAACGTTGGCAAAAATGTAGAGAATTTGAAGACTCAAACACCGCTGATGAGAATGTAAAATGGTACAGATGATTTGGAAAACAGTATGAAGTTCCTCCAAAAGTTAAACATAGAGTTAACATATGAACTGAAAATATACAAGCACTAAAACCTTGTACATGAATGTTCACAGCAGCATTATTCATAATTGTCAAAATGGATAAGCAACACAAATATTCACCCACTGATGAATGGGGAAGTAAAATGTGGACTATCCACACGATGGGATATTATTCAGCATTAAAGAGTAACAAAGTACTGATACATGCTACATTATGTTAGGTGAAAACAGCCTGTCATAGAAGACTGTCTATTGTATTATTCAATTTATATGAAATTTCCAGACTACACAAATCTATAGAGACAAAAAATGAGTAGTGTTTCTCTGAGACTGAAGAGCTCCACCTTCCAGGATCTAAGTAAGGCTAGAAAGTGACAGGGATGATGTGACGACCAACTACCATCGTGGAAATGAACACTGGGCCCTCTTCTATAAAAATCATGAGACAGAAAAGACAATTTTGCAAATGATCTCTAGCTGGAAATTTGTATTTAATTGGTTTGCTTTTAAAAATATTTGTTTGTCTGTTTGTTTTTTGGTACTAGGGATTGAACCCAGGGGCATTCTACATCCAAGCTATACTCTCAGCCCTGTTTTAGTTTTGATTTTGAAATAGAATCTCACTAAGTTGCTAAGGGTCTTGCTAAGTTGCTGAGGCTGGTCTTGAATCTGTGATCTCCTGTCTTAGCCTCCCAAACACTGGAATGACAGGTGTGAGCCACTGTGCCCAGTTTTGACTTGTTCTTTCTGGAAAGATTTTTATACTCCTGACCATTCTGATTTAGTTTTCTTTTACTTTTACTTCTTATGGCTATGCTGAAAGAGAGCCTAGCCTTCGGTCCTGTCCTTCAGGTTTTTGTTTGTTTTGTGTATGAGCAGGTAGGCCCTGTAATCTTTATACAGAAAATTACACTTGACTGTTGTTCTTGGCTGACTCTCAGCCCGTTGTGGTGTTTCTTTCCTTCCTCCATCTGAACGTTGCCAGCACAGGCTGCCTGTCACTGAGCAATATGTATGGGGGACCCACAGTATGCAGAGCACCAAGAAGAAAGGAAACAAACAGAAGCTAGAGTTTTGCTTTCTGTGCAATTAAGATGGACTGGGCCAAACAGGACAAGCAAGCATGCATGTGACATGGACAGGCACAGTCATGTAGTAGCAGGTTTAGCCTGAGGGAGATGGCTGAGTAGCTCATCTCTGAGCTCTCCTAGGTTCCATTCTCTAATTTCTTCTTCACTGCCAAGTGCTGCTTTACAGTCAACAGAGGACACTGAACCCCAGACCTCCCCCTCCTAACAATACTTTCAGGGTCCTTACCTTCATTCTGGACCCCACTCTCCTTTCTCAGGTTCAGGGTTCCCTATCTCTTCTCAGGGCCCTTTTCTCACCTAGCTGTAAAGAAATAACTATCATTTTTTTAAAAGCCACAATTAAAAGTTGACTAATGGGTTGCAACTCGGTATTTTATCTTTTTATTAGCCCAAGCAACTAAATCTGTAATGATGAAATCATAAAAGGAAGGTAACTGGGAGACCTATTTTGATGAGTCTTCCTTTTTTAGACTGCCCTTTTCAGGTTTAGATTTGCAATAGCCAACACAGCTAGTGTTATTTCTTTCTAAATCCTCAGTTAGGCAAATTTTAAAATGAAGGTGACTAGTTAGGGGCAGATGTATTTTGGTATATTCCGATTGACCTTCAAATCCAAACAACCAGGCTTCCTAGAGACACAGTTATCTGAAACCAGAAGAGTAATGTACTTTTCCTCCTTGGTAATAGCTTTTCTTACCAATAATGGTAGAACGTTATTTTTAACACTATGTTTGGGACAGGTGCAGTGGTGCATACCTGTGAGGCCAGCACTTGGGAGGCTTAGACAGGAGGATCATATTTCTAGGCTAATGCATGCTAACTTTGCAAGATTCTGTTTCAAAATAAAATACAATAAGGCTAGGTGTGTAGCTCAGAGGTAGAACACTACTAGGTTCAATCCCCAGTACTACATACACAATAAATAAATAAAGAAATACTATACTTTGATCATAACTATTATCTATAGGCAAGGCACATCTTAGAATAAGAATAAACAAACACAAATATTTAAATGATTCATGAACCTCGCTCATGAATTAATATCTTACTCATTGTCACTTAAATAATAGCTCAGTCCCTGTGCATGAATTACCTCACCCAGTGCAGAGGGTTTGACCATGGTGGGCTCTGTCTGGTTCTGGAAGATTGCACATAATTCTTTCATATCAGATATATTTTTAGATCCTTGTCAGTTCACATCTGTTTACCCCTAACCAGGTGAAAAAGCTCTGGTGTCCCTTAGAGGGACATCTCTAAGATTCCTGCTTTTCGCCTTTGGCTTTGTATCTAGAGGTGAGAATACAATGTACTGCAGCCTTATACCATGGAAACAATTGTTTTCATTTTAGAAAATGTTCCCCTACATCTATCCTGGTCTCTTTCCATTTTTGAGTTTTAAAAATGTGTTTTATCCAGGCATGGTTATGCACACTTGTAATCCCAGTACTTAGGAGGCTGAGGCAGGAGGAGGGCAGATTTACAGCCAACCTCAGCAACTTGTGAGGCCCTCTGCAACTTAGTGAGACTCTGTTTCAAAATAAAGAATAAAAAAATTGAACTGGGGTGAAGCTCAGGGGTAGAATGCTCCTGGGTTCAATCTCCAGCACCACAAAAGAAATAAATACATACATAAATAAAAATAAATAAAGTGTGTTTTATCTGTCCTTATCCCAGCTCCTACTCAAAATATTAGAGGTAAATTATAATTTCAAATTTGATATTCTAGAAGACAGTTTAAAACTGAGAAATATTTTTTTTAGTAGGGATTGAACCCAGGGGCATCCAAGCTACATCTCCAGCACTATTTTATTATTATTATTATTTTTTTATTTTGAGTAGGGTCTAGTTAAATTGTTGAAGCTGGCCTCAGACCTGAAATCCTCCTGTCTCAGCCTCCCAAGTACTAGGATTATAGGTGTGCACTACTGCACTGAGTTTCCTTTATATTTTTAAGTCTTTTCTATCTTCTTTACAGCAAGGTTTGTAATTTTAACTGAGGTATGGTTTGGATAACTAGAGGGCTAACCCAGGCACTATTAGTATGGGAATTCCTTACAGAGGAATTAAAATGATGGAAAATCTTGTGTGTGAATACCTAAAGATGAGAATTATCAAGTTGTATACTATGAACAGAAAACCAGTGCCAGATGCGGTAGCACATACCTGAAATCCCAGTACTTGGGAGGCTTAGACAGGACGATCGCAGGTTCAAGGCCAACCTTAGTAACTTAGTGAGGCCTCTGTAACTTAGTGAGACCCTGTTTAAAAAAAAAATACGACTAGGGGTGTAGCCCCTGGGTTCAATCCCCCCCCCCCACACACAAAGGACAGGAAAGGAAAGGAAAAGAGAAAAGAAAAAGAAAACCAGTCTCTCAATCTTATCTGTGAACATGATAGATGATTAAGACTTTTGAAGATGGAAAAAATTAGCAAATGATCTTAAATTTATGATTAGGAAGTAAAGTTTGCAAAAGGGAGTGAGAAATAAAAATATTTTTCTATATTTTCAGTTAAGTCTGTACCTCCCAGACTTCTAGCCATTTTTCCCTATAAACCTTAGAACATTTCCTGATTTAAATTCTGGACAAATAATCGGTTTTTACTGCCAACTTCCTAAGTTTGATACAGTGTTAGGCGTACCACAATCTTATTTATGAGAAATCAATACTACACAGTCAATATTGCAAACTGATTACAATCTTAAAGAGCATCTTATGCAAAAATGTCATACATTTGCATATTGAAAGACAAATTATGATGGTTTCTGGAAATATGATAGACTAGGTAGCCTGATTGACCTCCTTGATAAAAATAAATAAAAGAGTAGAATAGAATTATTTAAAATCTGCTTAAATGCACTGATGACCTGGAAAGTTGGTAAGGAATACCCAGGGATCAAAATCTAACTGAAGACAGGAACCTGGAGGGGTAAGCCAAAGACCCAGGCCAACTTTCACTTTGAGGGCATCTGAAGCTTCAGTTTTTATATCTTTGGGACTATATTATCTTCTGGGGTAGAAGATAAATTCCAGGGCCTGCACAAGTTGGGAAGCATAACAGGAAATAAAATTCAGGTATAGTTTATCTACAAAAGACTCATCTAAAACTAAAGGATATAGAAAGATTCAAAGAAGCGAGGAGCATAGCTATGAAAATATCAGAAGATATGGTACTTTACAATAGTATTACTAGAACTAAGAGATTAGCACCTGATACTGACAAGTACAGGATGTAGGGATAAGAAGAAAGTGAACTAACACTCCCCTTGGAAAATAATCCAGCATAATCTATCAAGATAGGAGATTTTATGAAACACACATATGCTTTCACCCAGAAATCCACTTCTTTCACGATTCTTTCCCCCTTTTTTTCTTACGATTCAGATACTAGATTTTGATGAGATTAGAGTATCAGGTAGCAGAAAATCAGGCATAGTAACTGGTCTTTATTCATGTGTGGTTAGTTTCAGGACACGAGATCAAAGAAATACACAGATATTGAAGTCTCTTATATAAAATGCCAGAGCAATCTATGATTAAATGTTCTCTATCAAACTCCTTTTCATGCAGTAATTTTTTTCACTCTAATTATTTTACTAAAACTGTTACTTTACTAAAACTGTTGACTATGGAAAAAAACACAATAGATTTTTTTGTGTGTGTGTACTGCTATTTTAACAGCCAGGCAAGGTGGTACATGCTTGTAATCCCAGTACTTGGAAGTCTGAGACAGGAGGATCTAGGTTCACTGCCAGCCTCAGCTACTTAGTGAGGTCCTCCACAACTTAGTGAGACCCTGTTTTAGAATAAAGAATAAAAAATAGGACTGGGGGTGTAGCTTGGAGGTAGAATGCCCCTGGGTTCAATCCCCACTACCACAAAAACAAACAAACAAAAAACATTTATTATCTATATCTTTTAGCTCAAGAAATGGCTTCACCTATTCATCCTATAAACAGATCTTTAACAGGGTCACTTAGCTAAGTGGGTTGCTTAGATGTGCTGGGAGAAAATTATGATATTTAGTACTTATACTAAATATCAACAGTATTTTGACAAACTTTTTTTTTTTTTTTACGGTACTGGGGATTGAATTCAGGGGTGCTCTATCTTCAAGCTATACCCCCAGCCCTATTTTTTATTCTTTATTTTGAAACCGGGTCTCACTAAGTTGTGGAGTGCCTCACTAGGTAGCTGAGGCTGGCCTCGAACCTGGATCCTCTGGTCTCAGCCTCCCAAATGCTGGGATTACAAGCATGCGCCACCATGCCCAGTTTGACAAACTTGTTTTTAAGATACAGTTTCTTATGCCTTACCCTGGTTGGAGTTGTTTTGTACAAATTATGTACAGCTTACCAGATCTATCGCCATTGCACAGAGAATCACAACCAGGAATGTGAGGACAGTCAAGGCAATGGAAGTGCTTGTAGTTAGAGGGTTTAAAGCAAATTGTCTTAGAACTTAAAGCTGGATTTTTTTCACTTTTCTATACAGAGAAAAAGGGTGGAGTGGAAGTCAGTTTTAACCTCAGCGAGGTCACAGCATGTACAAGAAATATAGATGAAGTCATTTGCATAAAGGTACAGCATTGAAATAAACTGTATTGTTTTTGTTCTTACATCTTTGCATGTAATAAAAACAAGGAAAAGCCAAGTTAAATTTCATAGTAGAGCAAGTTCTGGCATTTGTGTTGAGTTCCATGGTACCCACACTTTGTTCACACTGACGCCAGTTTTGTAGTATGATTTGTCGGCAGAGGAACTAAGGGTGGTGGTTCTAAATTCACTGTTTACTCTTAATGCAGCTGGAATCTGAGTAAAGTGTTTTGAAGCTTATCAGAAACTTGATATACTTTAAAAACATATAGGGTTAGAGTTACGAGAAAAAAAATACAGGTGTAGGAAGACAAGAGACCCATCTAGAAAGCATTGTGAGGTTGTCTGTGATTAAAATGAGGGGCAGGTTCAAGTTGTAAATGGGGCTGATTACCATATAACTATGGACATATTTGTTGGGATAGCTGTTCCATATTTTGAATATTGGAATAAAAGTTTCTATGAATTATCATAAAAAAGCCATAGTATTTGCATATAATATACACACACCCTTCTATATACTTTAAATCATTTTTAGATTACTTATAATACCTCACAAAATATAAACACTGTATAAATAATTATTATACTGTATTAAGGAATAATGACTAGGAAAAAGTCTATACATATTTCATATAGATGCAATTTTTTCCCCTTTGAGATATTGGATCGTTGGTTGGTTCACTCCAGGGATACAGAATCCATAGATATGGAAGGCTATCTGTGCACAACTGGTCTAAAGTCTATAAGTGTAAAAGGTGTGAACCATTATATATTGAAGTTTAAAATTATAATACATAGCTAAATTGAAGGAAGAAGATCAATAATGAATGCAAGTAAGAGAAAGTTGCAGACTGAAAATGTGGTCGTTTCAGACAGGTTTGTGTTGATAAACAATTGTTGGTGAGGTGAAAAACTAGCTCTTGCGAATATTTGGAAGTATCCCTGGTAGTTTAGAGTAGACTAAGACACAAAACAAAAATAAATTAAAAAAAAAAAGATCTCATTAACTTCTCTAAAATAAAATCCTTATCTGGAACCCCAAGTAAGCTCAATGGCATGGCAAGAATAAAATGCAGAAGTCTGTGTAAATGTAGGACAAGAAATTCCTTATCATGATGCTAGGTCAGATTCCTGAAGGATAATGTGCCCACTCTCACATACAAGAAGTCTAAAAGGGAGCAAGCCATTGGTTCTGGGTTCCAGTGATCTGGATAATTCAGCATGGGCTGCTGAAACCACAAAATTCTCACTAGGTGTTTCAAAGAATGAAGGAGGCCCAGAGGACTCGTATCTGTTCACCCCATATTTCCCCCTCGCACCTCATCTCTCACACTGGTATAAGCATGCTCTGATGTGAATTTTTGACACTTTATTTGTTTATTCAAGGTAAATGAAAGCAAAACCAACTTCAGCCAAGTCTGAGTTGGTGTTGATGAACTAGCATCTGCCATAAAGCTTTTGAAGTACCATACTAATAAGTACAATACATCTAGATTTTAAAACTATTTATTTATCAAAACATATAGAACAATAATCCTCATATTCTCTTCAAGTAATGAAATTACTATTTTCTCTACTAATCTTAAAAATTACATCCAATATTTTATTTCAATAAAAAATTAAGAGGAAAGGAATGAAAACTTGAAAATTTACAGTAGATAAAGTTATTATAAAGAAGAAAGAAACAAATTTTTTACGGAAACATTGTTGATGGCCCAGTTCTACCAAAATTCATACATGTTTACTGCTTAATTTACATATTATTTTGGTGAAAATAGTCTACAAGCTTTTGATTTCCTTATGCTAATGTGGAAAGAATTCTAGCAAGATACCACTTAGGTGTTATAAAATTCAAGACAGGTCCAGAACCAGGTCAAATCTAGAGTCAGAGATGCTTCAAAGACTCCAAGAAATGATTTGAAAACAAACTTAACAAAACATATAGTAGGGTATTCTGATGGCCCAATCAAACTGTGTCCTGTCTTTGAGCATCCGAGAAAGTCTATGGAAGTTAAAATTGACCTTCAAGATATCAATCCAAAATGGGTTGGATAATACCCTCCTCTCCTGCCTTGGTATCACCAACTTCCCTTAATCATCCAAATAAATAAGTCATGTGTATATTGATTCAAATCTTTGTGAAGCTTATTTATATTTTCATACTGATTCATGTATGTGATTATGAATTTATTAAGTTGACTGCTTGTGTATAGAAGGGTGTTTTCTCCATTTATTCCGAGCTACCTTATTCAAAAAATTAAATGAAGCATCTAACAGGGCCATGTTGGAAGTCAAGAGGTTCTCTTAAAGTATAAGGAGATACTAAAACTGGTTTACAAGATATGCTAACACATATAAATATTTACATTGAACTGTGACTTAACCCCAAATATACAATGCAATCCAATTCTGCATCTTTCAAAAAATTAATTAAAAATGCAATGATACATGAATTATAGTGGTATGATGAGTATTTTCTTTTTCTCCTAGACCTTTGTCACTTGCAGGTTCAGCTTCAAGAAGATGACATCAAAATTGATCCTTGAGGCTTTTCATGGATGTGAAGCTCAAGCCAAAAGGTATTCCTGGCTTCCTTGATAAACCTTGACACTCGGTTTCTAACAATCCAAGGGCTGGTGACGAAGCTGATTTCTTGATGTTTACCCTTCACAATTTGTCAGATTTTCTATGAATGGTAAAATTTAAGTAGTTGAGGCTGGCCACGTAATGGTGAAAATTAAATAAACTAATTCAGGCTGAGTTGAAGGTGGGGAGAGTGAAGAAATAGAAAGATGCATATGAAAGCTATATTTGTTTTTGTTTGTTTGTTTTGTTTTGTTTTTATGGGTTGGCTATTTTTCCTTGGGCAAGCTCCAGGATACTAAGGAAAATTATCAAACAAAACATTAAAGAAACAAAAGAGTAAGGCAGTAGCAAAGGTCGCATTGAGGTTAGATGATTACAGTTTTATCAAAATATCTATGTCTGCATCAACACATAGATCCATTATTCAGGAAGTGTACTTTAAATAGACTACTGACCAAGCTGGCCCCACCCCAGGATTCTATATCTGTCAGCTGAAGATGATAGTTGAGAGCAGGCAGTTGTGCTGGCTGACATTTTGAGATTTCTTATTGCTTAGATAAAACATCCAGAACTCTGCCTTGATTTTTGCTGGTGTTTCTCCAAATTCATGCAGAGGAAGCCTGTATCTCCTGTTTTATTTCTGCTGACCATTTAAATACTAACCAGTAGCCAAGTCCTTAGAGTATGAAGATTCTTCTCTAGCCATTTAATATTTGTGGTTATGGTTTCCAGAACAGTTTGGAAAATATCCAGATGTAATCCTTGGGCCATAAGAGATTCAAAGAATAGTCTCACCTGAAAAAATACACGAGAAAAAAAATACTGACATGGTTCATAAAACACTGTCTTTCCACAGGATTTCAAAACAACTTGCCAATTGCACACACAGAGGCAAGCATTTCTCTGCCAACCTCTAAGAGATCATTTCCTTCTCCTTTTATTGCATAATTATTATTTCACTCTATCTTCAAATAATAAAGACAGGAATTATAAATTCTTATCTTTCAATGGAGCACACTGTGGGTAAAGAAATTAAGTGATTTATCCAAGTCACAGAGCAAATGGTTAACTGGAATTTTAATTCTGGAATTCTGAATTTACTCAAATGATAAATTCTAGATTTATTGTGAAAATAATATGTAAAACAGTGTGAAAAGAAAAGTGCTTTTTTAAAAAGACAACTAGAATCATCAATAATAGTAGTTTTATTGAAAACACAGGTATATTTCCAAACTTTAATATAATCAATCACTATAATATCATGATACAATATAAATGAAATAGTACAAAAAGACTCACCTGTCAAGTATATCTTCATTTGGAATGCTATGAACACATATTTCTTAAAATATGTTAGGGTTTTTTTTGGGGGGTTGCTTTTTATCATCTTTGTTTTCTTTTTTGTATTGAGGATTGAATCTAGGGCCATTCTACCTCTGAACTATACTCCTAGCCCTTCTTATTTGTAATTTTGAAACAGGGTCTCACTAAATTACCACATGCTGGCCTTGAACCTGCAATCCTCTTGTCTTAGCCTACTAAGTCCTGGGGTTACAGGCATGCACCACAGCACCCAGCTCTGATCCAGTCCCTTCCATTTACTTGCTATATGGTACTGGACAAACAACTTTTTCAAAAATAAAATTGAGGCCAGCATGGTGGCACATGCTTATAATTCCAGTACTTGGGAGGTTGAAACAGGAGGATTGCAGGTCCATGGCCAGCCTCAGCTACTTAGAGAAGCCCTCTGCAACTTGGTGAGACCCTGTTTCAAAATAAAGAATAAAAATAGGCCGGGGATGTAGCTTGGAAGTAGGATGCCCCTGGGTTCAATCCCCAGTACTGCAAAAACAAAAAAAACAAAACAAAACAAAAAAATTGAGAACTTTAAAGCTGATTTCATCTAAATTAATCTCAATTTTTACAGTTTGGACACTGATTTTGAAACTGTTAGCAGTAGAAAGTCACAAACCTCTTTCAACTCATCCTTAGAAGAAAAATGAGATGTTGTGCCAGAGATGATGGCTCTCATGGCATATGAGCCCAGGTCAAATCTGAAAATAAAAAGGAACCTCACAGATGGAAGCAATTACATCATATATTATCTCAAAACATGTCCTATTAATATCCATATAAGTTTGTGCATTACAGTAAGTACTATTTCTTACCATAGAAATAACACATATCCATTTGGTACAATCTCAAAGCTATGAAATAGATAAAATTTGACCATAAAATAAAAATGTAGATCAAGCATCCTTGAGAAATAAGAGGTTATTCACCAAAGTTTATGTTTAAATCTATGTTTATATTTAAAGCTGAGCCCTCAATATTTTTTATTATGCTCCCCTACAATAAAGTTTTTTCAAGCAAGAAATTTCTTATTTATATACAAATTTACATATATATGTAAATGTTTTTTTTTTTTTCAGTGCTGGGGACTGAACCCAGGGCCTTGTGCATTCTAGGCAAGTGCTCTGACCATAAAGGGACATCCAGCCCCAAACATATGTACTGTTATTTAGCAATTACATGTATGTATTATGGTTTGATAAAAAAGATTTAAAATCATGAGCTAAATAATATAAACAATATGCATGTAATTCTTATTTGTTATATTTTTTGTTTAAAGTTTATAATAAATAATATAAAACTTAAAACATGAGATAAGAAATAATATATGTAGTAATATTTTCTCTTTGCACTCTAATTGTCTTGTACACTTCTCTATCCCATTTTAGACACCACTGGGCTTAAATATTATGTTTATTTGGCCAAATGTTATTTGCTTGAACTTTCATTCACAACCACAGACTACAGCCTTCACCTCAATGTTTTATGTACAGCTCGAGTGAGTTGTGCTGAGAAAGTCGAGCACAGACAATGGCTTCAAGCCTAGGCTCTACATCTGGCTGGACAGGAGCATAATTTCCAGTTACAAAGGAAACCCCCGGTGTTGCAGAAAAAGTCTGATAATTTCAGAGGTATACTGGCAGCCATACAAACAAACCAAATGTTCCAGTAGGATCTTGTAAGGAAGTGGAAGCACACACACACACACACACACACACACACACACACACACACACACACACAGAAATCAGCTTCTTGAAGGTCTGAGAGGAGTGTAGGTGTAAATGTGTTTTGGCCTGCACAAGGCTGTCTTTGGGGACAACGAATCTTCCATTTCTAAGAACTGAGAGGGAAGATGGAATTGAGAAGAGTGACATCAGAAATGCTGACTGAAATGAAGATAAACAAATCAAGAGGCACAGCTCTGACTCAGGATATTTTCTATATAGTCACAAGTGACCCTTTAGATTTGAGTGACTGAATGCCTTAATGGGAAGTGTGTGTGTGTGTGTGTGTGTGTGTGTGTGTGTGTGTGTGTGTGTGTGTGAAAGAGAGAGAGAGAGAGAGAGAGAGAGAGAGAGAGAGAGAGAGAGAGAGAGAGAGAGAGAAACTGACTGAACACATGCTATCCTGCATATTCCATGAAACCTAATCATTATTGGTTCTTTCTGAGAGATAGTATTTAGGCCCAGAAACAAACTTTAGTTCTCCCAAAAGTTGAAACCCCAGAAAAAAACTCAGAGCCAGTATCGTTTTGAAGGGGGGCTTCCCAAACACATTTGACTGCGGTTTTCAACTGTTTTGGGTCTTTCCACTATGTCAGTCCACAGGGGACTTAGAGGCAGGGATCAGCTCCCATTGACTTTTCTGAGGTTTTTCCCCGGAACAAAACTGCATTAACAAAGCAGCCTAAATATGTTTAGTGCCTGCTATAAGGTTTCATTGAATTTATGTGGACTGAGGAGAGAGATGGGGGTGGGGGGGGGAGGGGATGGTGGGATGGGGCTGATGATAGATTTAACTCAACTTGTACAGCCTCCCAGCAACTCTTTGCCTGAGTTGACTGAGAAGTTTGTTTCTCACTCTTTCACTCTCATTCCTCCTCTTTATACCCAGGCAGGGTAATTTAGGTGAGTTGAGTTTTAAAGCTAATATATTTCATTGAATAATTTGAGTAAAAAATGATGACTTTTACATGCTTTGAAGGACATTTGATTATACTGGATTTAGGTAACAGACATCTATGTGGAAGAATACACATTGAGTTTATATAAATACCAACTTTTTAAGGAGATGGGACCAATTTTCTCTCACGAAATTCCAGGCTAACTGCCGACCCTTTGGATTTCTGGAGATTGCATGAAGGAGAGCTGCCAGGTCCTGTGTCTTGATGACCTTTCCTTCCATTCCCAGTTCAAGTAACCTGAAGAAATAAAAGCCATTTGTTTTTCATGTAGATATTATATACATGGAAATTAACTTACCAATATATTAAAATGATAGGACAGAGAGAGGCATGATAAAAGTACCATTTACCAAAGACAGTAATGAACTTTCTACTGACCAATATTTTTAATGTTCCAGTTAAGCATTTACCTTTGTGTGTGTGTGTGTGTGTGTGTGTGTGTGTGTGTGTGTGTGTGTGCTGGGAATTGAACCCAAGGCATTTTACCTTTGAGCTAGACCCCCAGTTACTCTACCTTTGAGCTAGACCCCCAGCCCTATTTTATTTTGAACAGGGTCTTGGTAAGTTGCTGAGAGTATTGCTAAATTGCTGAGTCTGGCCTCAAACCCACGATCCTGTTGTCTTAGCCTCTCAAGTACTGAGATTACAGATATGTGCCACCATGCTCAGCTTAAGTTACACAGTTTTTAGCAGTAATTTTAGTTATTATTTCAAAGAATTTGATTAGCATCCTTTTTAGGGGTGGGTACTGGTAGTTGAACCCAGGGCCATTCTACCTCTGAACAATACCTCAGACCTTTTTACTTTTTGTGCGTGTGTGTGTGGTACTGAGGATTGAACTAAGGGGCATTCTATCTCTGAGCTATACCCCCAGCCCTATTTTTTTTTAATTCTTTATTTTGAAACAGGGTCTCACTAAGTTGCAGAGTGCCTCACTAGGTAGTTGAGGCTGGCCTCGAACCCGGATCCTCAGGTCTCAGCCTCCCAAATGCTGGGATTACAAATGTGCGCCACTATGCCTGGCTTCCTTTTTACTTTTTTATTTTGTTTTGTTTTGTTTTGTTTGTTTGTTTTTGTGGTACTGAGGATTGAACCTGGGGTCATTCTACCTCGGAGCTACAGCCCTAGCCCTATTTTTTTATTCTTTATTATGAATCAGGGTCTCACAAAGTCGCAGAGGGCCTCACTAAGCAGCTGAGGCTGGCCACAATCCTCCGGTCTCAGCCTCCCAAGTACTGGGATTACAAGCGTGCCCCACCATGCCCGGTTTACTTTTTTATTTTGAAACAAGATCTCACTAAGTTGCTGAGGCCTCCAACCTGTGATCTTCCTATGTCAGTCTCCCAAGTACTAGGCTTACCGGCATGCACCACTAGGTCCAGCTTGATTAGCATTTTATACACATCTTATATGCAAAAAATGTATTTTTACAATAATTTCCATTTAAGGTTCTGAAAATAAGGTTCAACATCAATGACATAATTAATAAATAGGGAATATCTTTTACTATTCACATTGTATCAATGTTTTTTTAAGAGATCAATAATAAAATTTATTAAAGCTCATTAACTGTTTACTTTTTTTAAGTAAAGTTAAAGCTATACAAATTCCAATTCAATGACTTTATACCTTTAAAATTAATGGCTAAAAATTTAGTGACTTTACTAAATTTGGGTCATTTTGCTTTTTATAATTTAGTTACATTAATGAACTTACTTCACCAACTTTTCCTGATGCTTGCTCGTTGATAATGCGTATAGAATTTTGTTTTTTTCAGCACCTGACATTGACAGTTCATATTTCTCTAGAAGATAATTCCATCCTGCTGTTGTCTGAGCACCCACAGAATATACAATCTTTAAAACATCTGTTGGAACACTACAATATTAAGCACAGAAGGGAAGAGAAAGTTATATAAAAGAAAAATCTTATCTTGTTATACAATTTAAGTTAACAAAAGATTCAACCCTGAATTATTTCTAGTATCCAAAATATTAAACCCTTTTTGCCAAACTTTTATATTTTATTATATATATATTAAATATATATATTTTATTATATTATATTTTATATAATTTCTCTTTGCAAAGTATTTGTTTTATCTTCTACTAATGACAAAATGCTAGCAAGCAGAAAAGCATAAAAGTTTAACCTACCCAGAGATGAAAATAGAAAGTTGGTAGATAATAAAGCAAGCAAAAAAGATTTAAAAAAACAAAGAAAAAGTTAAACAAATTTGATCATATAACCTATATTGATTCTACTTTTTTAAAAAAGATGGCTGCTTTAATGTCACACTGAAAGTATTTTCTGAGGCCTGTCTGAGGGTCATCTGTCTCTCTAGGTTTAGAGAATTTTAATTTAGCAAATTGATTAGGGCCCAGCCATTTTACAATCTGTACGATTTATAGGATGCAATTATATTTTCTGTCCTCCTAAAAAAGAAACATACTTTGGGATTGTTTTTATTTTGCCTTATAGTGCTTTAATCAGTTTTTATTTTAAATTAGTATATGATTTTGACCTCAAATATAAATAGATCAACAATAACTGATATCTTATCAATGACCCAGAAAAAGCACAACATAGAGCAATAGGGACAAGCGGAAAAACTTCCATTTGTCATGAAATGACCTCATGGTAGAGACTGCATTAGTCTCTGTATATCTTATTTAACTGTCCTAACCACTCAGTGAGATAGTTATTATCCAGAATTTTTTAAAGGAGAAATTAATCTTGAACACAGGGTAACATGACTAGCTATTTTGGAGGTAGGATTTAAACATTCAATCTAATGCTTGTGCTATTTCTATTATACTATGTGTACTTAAATATCCCAAGTGTCATTTGAATCATAATGAATATCAGTCTTTATTGTTTTGAGTTTAGTGTATTTTACTATACCCACTTTTGAAAGTTGGTAAAAATACATTATAAGTTCCTTGAAGGTAGGCCACATGGTTTTGTTTGTTACTTTATACTTGTTTCCTACAGTAGTGCTAAGCTGGCACATAGCAGACATGTAAATAATTACAATTTGAAGTCATGAATGAATTAATCAATCAATGTGAGGGGAATCTTCATTAGGATTCATACTAGCAATCTTGGAGTTTGGGGGGGGCTACATAGTATTTAATTGTGTACTCTTGATTAACAAGCATGCGTGAGCTTTACCTAGATATCTGTATAAGTATATTCAACATGTTGAATACTCATGTCTACTGTGACTGGGTTATTATAGATTAAGATCTTCTTCTCATAACTATAAAAAATGGAATAGTAATATCCTATTGTGTGATGTTAACATTTTTCTCTCCCTCTTGCACCCCATTCAAACATGAAGAAAAAAAAAAGCATAATAGATCTAAAAAATACTTTTTCTAAAACTGACTTAGACTTCAATCTCAATGAGCAGAAAAGTCCTAAAAAGATGAAAAATTTGAGCCGGGCGTGGTAGCACATGCTTGTAATCCCAGCATTCGGGAGGCTGAGACTGGAGGATCCAGGTTCGCGGCCAGCCTCAGCTACCTAGTGAGGCACTCCTCAACTTAATGAGACCCTGTTTCAAAATAAAGAATAAAAAATAGGGCTGGGGGTATAGCTCGGAGGTAGAATGCCCCTGAGTTCAATCCCCAGTACCGCAAAAAAAAAAAAAAAAAACAAAAAAAACTGAAAAGTAGAATTCATGCTTATTGAGATTTAGTTATGTGGAAAGAAATTATTACAGCATATCACAGCAATTTGGCATAAGAAAAATTAACACCACTACATTTCATGACACCAAAATTGTGAACTTTTCCCCTTAATTCACATATAAATTTGATTCCTTAAAACATCCAACTCTAGAGTCATATTTTTTAAAAAGAATGTAGATCATGTGTTGGACAGAAACCAAAGCTTACATTAAAATGTGTGTGGAATCTGATAGTAGTTATACATTGCAATAACTAAAAATGAACTGCAGTGTAATCCATTTGATCACTGGGCATCTTTCTGATTATAACCAACATGATCAACTTTGCCAGTATATTTATCCTTCAGTGGTCAAAATCATCAGTTTCCCATCAAGATAAAACATAAGGCAAAGGCAGAGCTTTCAATATTAGTTGGTGAGGGAGCGAATACATGTTTAAAATTTTTCATCTCCACCCTTTTTATGAGTTTTGTGAAATGGTCCCTGGTATTTTAGTTGCAAATATATTTCACAATGTTTCTTCTATATATATATATATTTTTTTGCGGTACTGGGGATTGAACTCAGGGGCATTCTACCTCCAAGCTACACCCCCAGCCCTATTTTTTATTCTTTATTTTGAAACTGAGTCTCACTAAGTTGCGCAGTGCCTCACTAGGTAGCTGAGACTGGCCGTGAACCCAGATCCTCTGGTCTCAGCCTCCCAAATGCTGGGATTACAAGCGTGCGCCGCCACGCCCGGCTTTCTTCTATATCTTTTCATCTTTAGAAGGCATCACTTTGGGAGACTGAGCACTCCTCATATTTTTATTCCCTGGCTACTTTTCTGTTACCACACCAATGTTTATTGAATCTCCCCCTCATGGACCTAAACCTGGCTTTCCACAAAATCTATTGAGCACTTAATATGTGGAAGCATGAAATAGGGTGTGTAATTCTCAGCATGTCTCTCCCCATCTCTATCATCACTAAGAAGTTTTAGATCTAATGTCTTGCTTGATCAAAGACTTTTACATCAAAGGGAAAAGAACAAAGAATACGACAGAAGTCTAGATCTACTTTGATTTTCCACTGGATTCCTTCAACCCAGAGAAGAGCTCCGTGGCCTTCTGGATGCAGGGAGCGTAGTCCAGGTCACAAGCCAGCTTCAAGACCATGGAGCGAAGCATCCTGTCCCAGATGGAGCCCTCGTCACTCCAGCTTTGTGTGTCAATCACATGCTTAAAATACTGGAGGAGGTAACGCTGCAGAAAACATGAGATGGTTTACTGAGAGACTAAATTTAGTTCTTAGCACAGCTCCTACTCTCCCCACTGAAAGGCTCAACTCTGAACTTTCTGTGGGAATCTTTCCCAAAACACAGAACTATTTATCTGCATATTCCACTTATCTTTTTCTGGCTTCCACCCAATACACTTAAGAATCTGAGTTTTTTCATTAAAAATATGATGCCATTTCCTTCTTGAGAGGGAACTATCGACTGATCAAAATCACCTTCCATAGGGATACTTTAGTCCTAAGGTTGGCTGTGACACAGAAAGAGGGACATCAATCATTAGGCATGGGTGCTGACTGGCCTGTCAGCCTGTGTCCTCAGCATCTCTGTAATTTAACTCTGAGGAGATCAGGCAAAACATACTAAGCCTTATTGGTCATCCCGATACTACGCATTTATTAAATACATTTTCTGAAAGTAACACAAACCTTGAGATTTTCAGAAACATCTGAAATATTCCTTTGGTTCATCATGTGGTAAAATAGTTCTAAATATCTCAGACCGTGCAGAAGTGCAGGGTTACTTGTTTCATGTTGGAGATAGCGTGTCAGGTCAAGGACTTTATCCAGAGTCAACCTTCCAGCACTGCAGTATAAAACAAATGTGGTTGGTTTGGGCATGTCTTAGAGTTCTTAATACTCTTCATATTAAAGCAAATAGGAAATAGAGAGCAATCACAGAAGTAGTTCATCACAACCAGACTATCTGATTTAAATCCCAGTTCTGCCACTGAAGAGCTATGTGATCCTGGATAAATTACTTCACCTCTCTGGACCTCAGGTACCTCCCCTGTTAACTGGGATCAATAATAGTGTCTTCCTCATAAGCTTATTGTGAGAAATAAATGAGTTAATGTTTTAAAATCTTAGTACATAAGAGAGACTCTAGACAAAGAAGGAGAAAACTTAGATGAGTAAAGAAGGCGACTTAACTGAAGGTGATGGGTGGGGGGGAGGGAAACACCCTAAATGCACATGATGTACTTCCACAAACATCAAAGTCAATCATTAAACTGAACCTGAGAAGGAAGGAGGGGAGAGGGAGTGAAATAGGAATGGGGTGGGAATGGGGGAAGGGTTAAATGAGAAATGTGTGCATGCCGGGCATGGTGGCGCATGCTTGTAATCCCAGCATTTGGGAGGCTGAAACCGGAGGATCCAGGTTCAAGGCCAGCCTCAGCTACCTAGTGAGGCACTCCGCAACTAAGGGAGACCCAGTTTCAAAATAAAGAATAAAAAATAGGGCTGGGGGGGAAAGCTCGGAGATAGAATGCCCCTGAGTTCAATCCCTAGTACTGCAAAAAAAAAAAAAAAAAAAAAAGAAATGTGTGCATGTATGCCTTTACCAGCTTGTACCTCCCAAAGATGTATGATTACAATCCACCAATAATAAAAAATAAAATAAAAAAACTTAGAACAATGCCTAAAACACAGTAAGAACGTAACAAATAAAATGAATATTAACTAATATTAAGATTTAGCACCAAATAATCAAAAATTTTTTTTACTATTATATCATTTTGTCATTTTGTAATTGTTTAATTTGTGGGTTGACTTATTCCTTAAAGCAAATTTGAAACTTTTAGGACAAGTGCCAGGTGTTTTTTCTTTTTTCAATATTTGTCCTCATGAAATTGAGGGAAAACCCTAATTAACCTAGCTTCACTTGCTTTTAGTTGACTTTAAAAATCACTGATTTTGGAGGTCACGCACATGAGCAATAAATTATTAATCTCCCACTAGCTTTTCTGTAGCGAACACCTCTGAAATGTGGATTACGATGATAATAATTGCCTATGTTACTTATCAAGGATTTGAAGGCCATTTTTGTTGCAGATATTCGCTCTTCACCTGGGCTTGAACAGGTGTCTCATGGGTGACCTTTTAATGTCAGGAGACTGAAAATTCCACGCTTGGATCATGCTAATGCTACACATGTGTCCCATGAAGAGCTATGAAGATGCATTACGTGTGTGCAGACCATTGATCGCTTTATCTTCAATCATCTTTCCCTGTGCCACAGACCACCATGTTTCTTTATCCCACCAATATCCCCAAACGCTATCCTTGGGGAGACAGATTTGACATTTGGGTCTCCCACTCCCACACTAGTCTGCCTTGTAAATAAACTCTCTTTTGCAAAACTCATTTTGGCAATTTGTGCTGGGCAAAGTGGACCTGGTTCAGTAACAATCCTACAAGAAAAGCAGAAACCATTATAAGTAGGACAAAACAAGTGTGTTCATCTTGCTTCTATTGTAAAACTACCTATATTTTCTACATTTTCTTTAAATAAAAAGGGCAAACAAGAAAACTATTATTCTGGGTATGAAAAGGCTGGAATATCTTCTGTAGAGAAAATACATGATTCTGACCCCATCTTATAAAGTGCTCTCCCACATGCTTCTGGGATGCTGTAGTCCACACAGGTTCTATAAGTCTTTCTTGTAAGCATCCAAATCCCAACCTAAGCACAATTTTGTGACATGGAAACAGATTCTAGAACAAAGGATATCTCTGTTGAATTTTTCATTAACATAATGCCCTGCCTCCTTTGAGTTTTTAAAATTTTAAATTCTATTCTAAAAAGAGAGAACTGAAGCTAGAAAGAAGTACAAAGGAAAAGAACTAAGTTCTGCTGTGCCCTTACTCCTCTCAATCATGATGACATACTACTTTAAAACAGACTTCAGTAAAATTTTCCAAAAATTTCATCTGAAGACAGAAGGCTGGATCATATGTTCTATGATTCTGATGTCTGCTGTATTTTTAAAGAAACAAACCCACAAAATGTCAATATTCCTTCCCACAGGTATAGATATCCTAGACATGGATCAGTTGCTACCTTAGCATCTGTAATAGGGGGAAATGATATTCTAGGGTCACAATGTAACGCTTGACACACTAAAAATTAGTTTGTATTGTGCTTTTTTGTGTAAATAAACTCTCTTTTGCAAAACTCATTTTGGCAATTTGTGCTGGGCAAAGTGGACCTGGTTCAGTAACAATCCTACAAGAAAAGCAGAAACCATTATAAGTAGGACAAAACAAGTGTGTTCATCTTCTATTGTAAAACTACCAAGGCTGGATCATATGTTCTATGATTCTGATGTCTGCTGTATTTTTAAAGAAGCAAATCCACACAATGTCAATATTCCTTCCCACAGGTGTAGATACCCTAGACATGGATCAGTTGCTACCTTAGCATCTGTAATAGGGGGAAATGATATTCTAGGGTCACAATGTAACGCTTGACACGCTAAAAATTAGTTTGTATTGTGCTTTTTTTCCTGGCCTAATTATTTTACTAAAATTATTGCCATTGTTGGAATATTCACTTTTATATTTTCCTGGTTTTCTTATTTTATATTTACCTATGAAGGACTCCTTTTCTTCTCATCGAGCTACCAAATTGTTTAAATCCAGGTTCATCACCTGCCTTATGCCTCAATCAATGCACAGGATGTTATCGGAATGTTTGCTTAGCTTAAAGAATAAGTACATATATAAGCATATACTTTAGCCTAACCCAAAAAATCTATATTTATTTATTTATGTATGATTTCTGCTAGATGTTACCTTTGTGAAATAAAAACATATTTCTGGAGAGCCAATTTAGGGTTTTTTAAGGTGAGGGATTAAAAGAAACAAGTATAACTTTTTTGTAAGACAACTAAAGTTGCCATCTCAATTCCACTCAACTCAGACAAGGCCCATTTTAGAACAAAAATCTAACTCAAATATTTATTACTGGGTCAAATTCTAGCTCAAAATTAGACATGATGACTGGTTACGGTTTTTTTGCAGTACTAGGGATGGAACCCAGAGGCATTCTACCTCTGAGCTCCACCCCCAGTTCTATTTTTTATTCTTTATTTGGAAACAGGGTCTCACTAAGTTGCAGAGGACCTCACTAAGTAGCTGAGGCTGGCCGCGAACCCAGATCCTCCCATTTCAGTCTCTCAAGTACTGTGTTACTGCTTTTAACACATAATTTTATGTTCATAAAGCAGAGAGGGATACATATATATTATTGAGAGAATAGCAAGTGAAAATATTTTAAAACTGTTATGAGAGTTTTAAATTTTTTCCTTATATAACTATAGTTGTTCCCATATCTGTGGGTTCCATTTCCATGGATTCAACCAATTGTGTATTGTTAATATTTGGGGAAAAGTGTGTCTGAATATATAGAGAGTTTTTGTCATTATTCATAAACAATACAGTATAACAACTTTCTACATTGTATTAGGTATTTTGAATAATATAGAGATGATTTATACTATATGAGAAGATGTGCATAGGTTATGCAAATCATTTTATATAAGGAACTTGAGCATCTGTAAATTCTGGTATTCAATGGGGGTCCAGAAACCAGCCTTCCACAATACAGAATGTTTACTGTATTGTTATTATAAAAGTGATATAAACAAATCACAAAACAACTGGAAAACAGAAAAGGGGGTAGGAAAGATAGCATTTTGGAATAATTTCTTTGGGTTTTAATTTTCCCCATTCACTTATTTTTTCCTATGTAGTTGCAAACATAATAATGCACAAACATATTCTGCTTTACCCCAACTTCACATTATTTCAAATGTACTTTTCTATGCTGTTAACTCCTCTTCCTATTCAACACATGATGTTTTAAATAATTTGTTAGAATACCCTAATAATGTAAGCAGTTGACATTTATTGATCAGATATTGTACTTAATATTTTATCTAATTCTATTCTCAAAAAAACCTGTAGGTTATGCACTATTTTACTGGAGTTTTAAAATGTATAGTTGAGGCTAAAGAAGGAAAATAACTTGCTCAACTGCAGTCAACTAATAAGTGACAAGGTAGCAGCTATAATCCTCTGTTTTAATCCAGAAACTGGACTCTTGATTTCATTAATCTGTTTACCTAATAAAGGGAATATTATTGTTTTTCCACTGATGTATCAATAACTGCGGGGTTCTTCCTGCTAATTTTAGACCATCCATAAACGTGTAGGCTAAAAACTGAAAAGGACTTTCCTACTATTTGAAAGATCAGATTTCATTTGCTGAGTTGTCAATATTCTTCATTTTTCTAGTTTTAAATTTTTAATCCACATATTCTGCAATCTGCTCAGAGGTTCTCTGAACAGACAAATCTGTTTTAACTAGTAATAGTCTACTTCTTACCTAGTCTATCATGCATCTGCTCTTAAGATATTTTTTTTTTTCTAATTTTGACCTCCAATGTGCTGTGCCACCAGGATGCTCTTGAGACTCTCAGGATTGAGGATTAATCCTTACTTGTTCCTCCTAACTGGGGAATTCATTGTACTGAAGCACTTTCTCTGAGGTAGGTCCTGTTGACTATTTTCACTACTTTTGACATCTAAAATAGCATCTGAAAGGACATAATATGTCACACTGAATAAAATGAGAACATTACAGTAATCTTACAATAAAAATAGCTTATAATACACAATACTCCACTGGACTTTCATTCCCTGCCCCCATTGGTGATTTTGTAACTTGATTTATTCCAAATACTGTTCTGTTAATGATAAATCAAAAAGGAAATAAAGCAATTTGTCTTTCTTAGACAGTCTAAAGAGGAAGAAATATAAACAGTAATTCTTCCTTCATTTCTCTATGAATCTCATATTGATTTTCACATTGTAAGTCAATTAAGGAATGGATTTTGCCCTAAGCTAATAACTCATTTAAAATCATAAAGGTTAATATTATATTTATACTTTTTTGTTTAAGAGGTCACATAGCTTTTTGGTATAATAACTACTAGTATAAACAGATTTTAAACTTGAGATCAAAAGCTCAGTGACTTGAAGGTCCATCCTATCTGAGTGAAAGAGGCCACTGTGTGCCACTGGGGACATTGCTGCACTGAAGGCAGCAGGCCTGGTCCAGAGGCTGATAGGCCCACTACATACTGCTTTATGGTCACACTGTGGGAATGAGGACTGGAGTTGCTGAATCTCTCTCTCTCTCTCTCTCTCTCTCTCTCTCTCTCTCTCTCTCTCTCTCTCTCTCTCTCTCTCTTTTTTTCTCCTTTGGTTGTGGTACTGGGGACTGAAACCAGGGGCATTCTACCTCTGAGCTACACTCCCAGACTAATTTTATTTTATATTTTGAAACAGGGTCTTACTAAGTTGCTGAGGGCCTCACTAAGTTGCTGAGGCTGATCTTGAGCTTGCAGTCCTCCTGTCTGAGCCTCACCAAATTTCATTTTTAAAAGAGATTCTAGAAGTCATGATATTTATGTAAAATTCTCCAAATTTAAAAATGTTGTATTAAACTTATAAAAACTATATTGGCCCAAATCCCTTATTGGTAGGTGGGCTTTCACTTAGTGGTCAGGGTTTGACCTCCATTGAGATCCATATCATATGAATGACCAACACTGAATATTTGGTGCTGAAATCTAGCATATCTTGTTATAGGACAGTTATTTCCTTTGATATCAGATGGGGTTTTGCATTACCTAACCAGCTGAAAAGCATCATGAATCAGACCTATTCTGTCCTTTGGTCCGAGAAATGTGTGATTCTGAATCAGCTGTGAAATCAGTTGGTCCCATCCATGACCTTCATAGTGAACAAGGTAGTAGCCATTCGAGTCCACATTGAATTTTACCCAACTGGTCTTTTCAGGCAAATCCAGAGTATCTAATAGGAAGAAATCGGCAGAGGCATATCATTATCAACATATGTACCAGAAACGTCACCATAACTGTTAGTTTTAATACAATTACTAATAAAGAAATGGGAAGACAGTTTAGGAAAAGAAATATTCACTTTAATGGTCCGTTAGATTGTTTCTTTGGGGGAAAATGGTTTTATTAAATTAATAAACAAAGCTGGGTGTAGTTGCACACACCTGTAATCCCAGGATGTGGGAGGCTGAGACTGGAGGATAGCAGGTTCAAAGATAGCCTTAGTAAATTTGTGAGACTCTCAGTAACCTAGCAAGACCATGTTCTGAAACTAAAAATAAATAAGGGTTTGGGTTATAACTTAGAGGTAGAATGTCTCTGAATTCAGTCCCCAGAACCATACAAACAAAAAAATTAATAAACAAGTTAATTTATAGGAATAATATTGCTGAATTTGTCCTCAAAAATAGTTTGTGTGTCTGAGAGGCATACAAGGGTCCAGTGATCCAGATAATAACCACAACTAAAATTTGGCTTAATTTATTGGTGCTCTATCTCAAGGTTTAGATCATTGAAATATGTAGATAAATGTCAATAGGTAATCCATTTGTCTAATTTAAAAGGTAAAATAAGAACTCAGGTTAAATATGATGTTACGATGGAAAACTTCTCAAATTTTATTGGTATTGAGAAGTGAAATCAAAATTATACTGTGTTTTTTAATATGGCATGCATTATACCAAGTAGTAAAATTGCATTTAATATCAGTCTTTCAACAACTCTGTGAGACCTAGTCCTTACTGAAAATAAGTGAGAAAATTGGAACTCTGGAGGAGTTAAGTTTCTGAAGATCACACATCTAACAGGTGACAGAGTGAGGATTTGAATACAGGACCAATCAGGACATAAGACAAGATTCCATTATTTCACAATATCAACTCAAATCAACTCTAAATGTTAAAAGCAAAAGACAGCTTCCTACCTAATAAAAAATTCAGACTTTCTAGCAAAAAAAATAATCTTAATAAGTAATATATCAGTAAATGTGAACTCTCAAACATGAACCTTTTATCATTAGGCATTTTTTGTGGTATCTTTTCTTCAAATATTTCAAACATATTTAATGTCAGCATTGAAACACCTATTTGGCTAATTAGCTCATTACCTGTCCTTGATTTTAAAATGTATCTATGAATCACATTTGATGAACTCGTGTAGTAGGTCAAAGGGATATGCCACAGGTACCTATGGTGGAAAACAAAGAGGTTCACAGAGTAAAGGAATGTCCATTTCAATTTTCACATTGTTAGACTGCCTCAGCTGCAAAAGGCACCTAAATGCTCATCCCTCACACTATTGTGGGCTTATAAATTGTATTGACTGAGACCAGCATATCCTTGGGTATGCAAAAATTTCTTTCATGATGATTATGAACTAGATGAACTTTGCCACAGACATCTCTGTCATTTGCTATCCAAATTTCCCATCATAGCAAATTCTAATTTTTGTAAGAGAAAAAAGATTCCAATATTCCCTTTACATTTCTGAAAGCTCTAACAGCTCAATGTTGATACAGATAACTAAACCAAAGCTGTATGGAATCTTCAAAAGTAAATTACTCACTCTAGTTGAATTTTTTCACTTACTCTTTTATTCAACAGAACCACTCCCCCAACTGAAAAATAACTGCAAGCAAGTGACCAACACTTTAGCCAATGCGGTAGAGCTTAGCTCAGAGAGCAGGAAAACAGAATGTATTATAAGACAAGTCCTCAGTTACTTTTCAAGGGCCCTACCCTTGAAAATAAATAATAGAAATTGACTTCTTTTCTAGCTAACTTTCTAGCAGCTTCTAGAATTAGTTTCTTTCATAAATCAAGACACCTACATAAATCCTACATATGTAAAATTATGTGCTTGATAACATCAACAATGTAAACAATAAGAGTAATACACCAAGTACCCTTAAAAGCTATAACACAATTAGAGAAAAGAACTTAAATTAAATCTACCTAATAATGTCACAAGAAGGAATTTACACATTAACCCAGAGACTACAGATATCGAACAAGCAAACCTGAAGTCTTTATACTGAAAGGTAAAAATTAACACAAAGATATTGCTAAGACTTAATAGGTAAGGATTTGTGGATGGGTCTTGACTTTAGAAGAAAAGGGATTTTTTTTTCCAGATAAACACATCTACAGGGTGGAGACAGAAAAGATATAACCACATGAGTTTGGATAACTATGAATCAGAGCATGATAATTTCATAGGAATCGTTGAAGTATTGCTTCAGATGGAGGAAAATACAGATTATTTTAGTAGATATTTATTATTCTGGGTCATTCACAGTTTTCAACTTTCTCCTGACATTTTGATAAATTGCAAAATTGTGACTCCTGCTTTCCCAACATTGAATCTGACATTAAATTTCCCAGACCATGTTACCAAGTTGTAAGTTGTCTAAGCTCTGAGATTCAGACTTCAGAAGAATGCACATTAAAAGGGAAGAATGTTAACACAGAGAAGTGCAATGAGAACACATTGAAGTGGCATATTACTGGTGGGTTGGGAACATGCAACTGATGGCTGATGAAGAAACTAAAAATAGCATGTATATTCCATATGTTAAAGACCTCAGGGAAATTCTAGAATCGATTATTAAAGAGCTGGCTCCTTAGAAAAAGAAATAATAATCAACAGAGCTAGCAGAGGTTGACTTAGGTTATGACATTTTAAATTCACCTCAGTCATCCTGTAAATAGACCAGAGAAATGTGGAGAGGGTTGTGTTGCTTGATTTCAGTAAAGCCTTTAGCAATTTTCTTAGAATAGTCTAGTAAACAAAATGATAGTGTGGTTAATTGAATTTGCTTTCATTATTACCAAGAACACCAGATGTTTTCAGACATTACATTTATAGTCTATTACTGGAAAACAAAAAGTAGTAGGTTTTAGCATCTAATTTATCACCTAGGGATTTCTTTTCTCTATTGATAGGAGGCATAGCTGTCATAATACTTCCTAGCTGTTGATTAGTTATGCAACTTATTAAGGCCCAGAAACCAGTCACATAGATTCCTCAAATTATTGGCTTACTACCCTCTTTAAAAAAAAAAAAAAGACTCCTCATACCTATCCCTGAGTCCCTGAGTGCTTCTCATTGCACTTGAGACTACCATCACTCTCCTGGGCCCTTCCAGTGTCCCCTGACCCTGGGACAGGATTGCCAACTTTGGGAGTTTGTGGAACAGAAACATAACCAAATACTCTCTGCATCAGAATCCAGGCTCTGAAAACTGCAGAGAATTTCTAAAAAAAAAAAAAAAAGGTGCTGCTGAACAAAGCCACAGGGGGCCACCTGCAGCTCTTTAAATGTGTTATGAAGGCTCCTTTAGGCCTCTGATTCCTGTACAGAAATGGCATCCTGCAGGGTTACCAGAGGAGCTGAGAGAAAGCTAATGAAATAATGAGCAAATAGAGATGAGATAAACCAGACCAAAAGAAGAAAAGTGGCCACCTCTCCTGCAGGGTTGTCCATTCAGGGTCCTCTTTGAAAACCCCCCTCAGGAAGCGCTCCTGCTGTAGTCTGAGTGAACGCCCATCTTGTTGAACTACCACCAGGGGGATGCCTTTCTGCAGAGTCCACGTAGTCATCATCTCTTTGACCCCCACACTTTCCTCCAGAAAGGCCAGCTGAAATGACAGGTGACTGGTAACTCAAGAGAGAGGAGGATTCCAAAGAGATCAGAAACTCCCATCTCCTTGGATATCAGAAACAAGGCTTGGGGAGGGAGGCCAGGGAAGGACTCAGTCTGGTGTCTCAGGGGGGAACAACCGAGGCAACTGGATTCCAGCAGCTCCCCCAGGACTTCTCTATGCAGTACCTGAGTGGTAATATGCAAGGGAGTTCATTGTTGTTTTTGTTACTAGGGATTGAACCCAGAAGGATTCTACTTTCCAGTTATGCCCCCAGTCCTATTTTATTTATTTTACTTTTTATTTTGAAGTAGGACCTTGCTAAATTCCTAAGGGCCTCTCCAAATGCTGAGGCTGACTTCATACCTGTAATCCTCCTATCTCAGCCTCCCAAGTACTGAGATTACAGGCATGTGCCACCACATCCAGTTTATGAGAAAGTTTGTAGGGTTAACATGGAAAAGCTAGAATGGAGTTGAAACTGGAGCTTCTCTCCTGTCCCCTTTCAAAAACATGAAAAAAACTCACTTGGCATCGTGGTGCATACCTGTAATCCCAGTACTTGGGAGACTGAGACAGGAGGATCATAGGTTTGAGACCAGCCTCAAAAACTTAGAGAGGCTCTCACCAATTTAGCAAGACTCTGTTTCAAAGTTAAAAAAATAAAATAAAATATGGCAGAGGGTGTAGCTCAAAGGAATAATGTCTCTGGGTTAAATCCCCAGTAGCACAAAACAACAACAACAACAAAATTCATCTCTCTCTATTATACTAACTGTGGAATCCAAGAAGGGAAATTTGAAGGAAAATATCAATCTTCAGGAGAGCTTTAAATATTCCAACAGAACAATTTTAAATCAATAAATGTGTGTTGAATGGAGAGCAAAACCCCTAGCCTCTGCTACAAATTTCTGATCATCTTCCTTTGGGAACCATACCTTAGGGGATTACCATGATTCTTTTTATTGGAAAAGTTAACAACTCCCCTCCCCCCACCCCATGGTGACTTTTTCTCCCTTCTGCAGTGCTTCTGTAATGTCCCAGAGGTGAGGAAAAGACATGTCCTTAAGATGCCACTTGCTTTCCAAGCCTAGTGCCAAGCTTATGTGGGCATTTTTAGAGCCTAAGGCTTGCCAAGTAATAATCACTCAAAAGAATTTTGAGCTGAGATATTTTTAGCTAGCAGTGTGGCTGTGGGAAAGCTGAATTAATACAACAAAAACAGTAATATTAGCATCAACCCCCCAAATGTCCTGATTATTCCTCCTTCAATTAGCTTTGTTTCAAGGAAAGTTGTGGAGTCCCTCTTTCTCTCCAGTTATTTATTATTATTATTTGTAGTACTAGGAATTAAACTCAAGGGTATTCTACCTTTGGAACACATCCCAGCCCTATTTTATTTTTTATTTTGAAACAGGGTCTCACTAAGTTGCTGAGGGCCTCTCTAAATTGCTGAGGTTGGCCTCAAACTTATGAACCTCCTGTCTCAACCTCCCAAGTACTGGGATTAAGGCATATACCACCATGCCTCACTCTCTCCAATTATTTAAAGGGCCAGATGGGCTCCTCTATGTGTCATACACCTTCTAGGTCAGGTGACACACCAGATCTCTCTTTCATTCCCTCTTCATACTTACTGTGTTACTTGTCATCTTGGAATCAGAATAGCAAACTCCACCAGATGTAAAATCACCTTCGAAGCAACTCTATGAAACAAGAATAAAAGCACTGCTATTTAGGCACCATAGTTAGCTAAATATGTATATTAGACGTGAATGCAGACATCTTTCAGCATAACTATATGAAAATATAATTCATTTAGACACAATGATGAACACGAAAATGAAAAAGGCATCTTTGCAATGACCATAGGATTGAAATACACAAATATTATTGTTTTGTGGTGTGTGTGTATGTGCATGCATGTGAAGTTTCCTAAAAAGTTCAAAGTAGTGGTCAATAACTGTTTAAAGAAAAAATTAATTTTGAATTTTTCTTCATTTTTTTCCCTTTCCCCTGGGAAAGATTTTTTTTTTCATATGTGCATGTTACTCATGCACCTGTTTAGCATTTAGGCAATGTTGTCTAGGATTAACTTTCCCCTGTGATATTGCAAGTTCCTTCACAGTGGGAGAAACACCTTTGTTTACCTGGATATTCCTATGATGGCTACCACAATAGCATGCAGTAAGTGCATAATAAATTTTGAGCTGAATGGGATGGAAATGAGACCTAAGAAAACCACAAACTTGGTAACTGATCTTTGCATAATCAGTGGTTAATGCTCTAAGTGGAATTAAAAATAAGAAAAATGAAATATACACTAAGGTTCTCAAGTGCTATTACATGTTTTTATAAAAAAAGAATAGCAGCCGGGCTTGGTGGTACATGCTTGTAATGCCAGTACTTGAGAGGCTGAGACAAGAGGATTGCAGGTTCGAAGACAGCTTCAACAAGTACTAAGACTCTTGTTAACCTAGCGAGACCCTGTTTCAAAATTAAAATAAAAAAAAAATTGGGCTGGGGGTGTAGCTTGGTGGTAGAATGCCCCTGAGTTCAATCCCCAGTACCACACAAAAAAAAAAAAAAAAAAAAGAAAGAAAGAAAGAAAAAGAAAAAGAAAAAAAAAACAGCAAAAAAATTCTTCTGATTCTCAAGTTGATAATAACCTGTATTAGAACTGACTTTATAGCTGGGTGTGGTGGCACAAACCCATAATCCCAGTACTTGGGATGCTGAGACAGGAGGATCGCAAGTTTGTGGCCAACCTTAGCAAATTTGTGAGGCTCCCTGCAACTTAGTGAGATCCTGTTTCAAAATTTAAAAAAAAATAGGGATAGGGTTATAGCTCAGAGGTAAAATGCCTTTGGGCTCAATCCCCTAGTATCCCCCCTCCCCCACAAGAACTTACTTTATGTGAGACAATGGTGAATAAGATAGTTTCAGAAATTTGTTTTCAAACCACAATGTTATTTGTCATCAGAAGGTGTCAGAATCTAGGACCTTCAGTTAATGGGCAGGAGGAACTTTTCTGATAATTAGGAAGTGGCTGTGATATAGATGAAAGAATGGATACTGGACTTCAGTCAGAAGACAAATTATAAGTACTGGCTCTGTCATTTACTTGGTGACCTTGGGCAAATTTCTTCCTTAGTATTAGTATTCCCATCTCTAAAAATGGGGTAAGCAAACATGCTTTATCTTTCAAGATTATTATAAGCATGATGTGTCAAAAATTAAATAGGAAAGTTCATAGTTGCACCCCCTCCAATCCATTAATTCTGCCAAATTTTCCCTTTAATCACTCCTACCCTCAGTATGCACACCAAATGACAGATTCTCCCTTGGAAAAGGTTAGGTGATGACCACAGTCCCATATACATGCACACATGTATGTAAGAGAGATGAGGGAGCTGTGAGATAGGAAAAAAAGGCAATATGGATGGGGCTTGGTGTTGAGAAGTTTAGGAGGAACATTAGGGTCCATTATAAAGGTATCAAAAAAAGTTAAAATCACACAAAATGATGCACATGAAAGTGCTTTTTAAAAAGTAAAGTGTTGGGGGCCAACCCTCGAGGCAACAGGGTTGGGAGGTCCCTAGTTAGGTGGGGATTGAGTACGAGGTTGTGAGAATACACGTATACCCAATGCAGTGTTGAAGACGTACCTGTTTAATTCATGTCATCTCTGTTTTTTATACTCTTTTACAACAAGATATACAGAACAGGAATTTTTACAGACTTGTTTTTTCCTAAAGTTCAGTGGGTACATCTTTAACTAGAAAAGCTATTTCCCATAGTATTTGGTGGGATTAAGAAAACAGCACAGGTTACAGGATACAATATGTATATAAAAATTCTTTTAGTACGAAAACAGTGTTAAAGGTTAACCATGGAGAGGAAACTCTATTCATTAGATTAAATCTTCACTATTTGCTCAGCTCCTGTCAGGCAGTTAGATATGTGGTGAAGACAAGGGGGAAGTGTTTCAGAGAGAGAGAAAAACTATCTATCTTAAAGCTTTCTTTACACACAGATAAAAAATAGTAGACCTAAGTTCCTTTGATTTGTATCTAAGCTTGTAAGGGTCAATTCCTCACGTTTGTTGAGGGTTAATGAATATCTCTGAGATGAGCGGAGGCACTGTTCTTTTCAGCTACCATTGATGAATCACAATCTGTTCAGCCATCCTGTGTCTCTAGGAAATTTTTTCTCTATAATTAATGTGAAAGCAAAACCCAAAGCACCCCAAATTTCCAGAATATAATAATGCAAAGTGGGAAATGCCATGTGTTCCTTCTTATGGAATTGCCTGCCTTGCAGAATTCCAGTGGGCTGAGCCATGCTCAAGGCCCAGCTATTAGGATGACATTGCAGTAAAATGTCATGCAAATATTGAGCAATATTATTGCAGTCCCTAGGACACAAGTGCTTACCAAAAAGAGAAGACTCTTCAGTTTACAATTGCTTAGATTCTTCTATGTATAGGCATGAGTACTCACAGACCCAGTGTTCTATAAAACATTATTTTCTTTGCAGTAGAAAATGCAAAAATATGTTAATAACTATTAGTATCACTGGAGTTGACTGAATATTTTCTCTTTTGCCTTTCCTGTTCCACTGCATGAATCCCAAAGCCAAAAAAGATAATGTGTTTGTTAATCACTATTATAGGCTCAATGGTATGCTAGGTGCCATAGCACTGAGAAGATAAAACAGGCATGATTCTTGTTCCCAAGAAATTATTATGACAGAACCAATAGAAACTGAGAAGAGAGACTGTCGTGTTAGAACAGATCATAAGTGCATTCAAGGCAAGTCAATGAGGCTCGAGTGGTCCAGAGAAGAGGCAAGTTCTTAGCTGGCTCTTGGAAGACGCAGAGCTTTTACAGTGGTGGAATGACGGAAGGACATCTCATGTAGCAAGGGCACTAGGAACAAAGGCACAATGATGCAGGGGTGGAGCAGTTCTAATGAGGGAGAAGATCAGCTTCATGCAATAAAAAGTGCATGTTGGGGAATGCAGTTGAGCAGGCAAAGTTCAACCTTAAAATCTGACAGAGAAAATTAGGTGTCACATGGTAGGAATTAAAAATTTATTAAATATTTTGGAAGAAAAAAAGAAAAGTGTAGGATTAGCCATAGGAGGGAAACCAAAGAGAGGATGGTCAAATAGTGACCTCACTGACCATCTCAGGTAGCACCTTACTCCATAGTGGAGCCAAAGGAAAGAGAAAGGAGCTGCCTTAGGAATGCTGACAGCCTAGAAGTGGAGCAAATGTTGTTGACTGACAACATAGATTTTTGCAAACCTTCATAATTATCCTGTAACCTTTTAGACTCAACAGTCTACTGTAATCCAGCATAGGACTTACATTTGACAGACTGCCCCACAAATCATTATTATTGGCATTTCTGTAGCTGAACTTCTTTAAGTAGTGAATTATTCCTTTCTGGAATTTCTCTTCACTCAGAAAATCCTTGAGCATATTCAAAATACAAGCTCCCTAAGAGAAAAAAGAAAAGGAAACAGATAAAGGAAAGGGTAGCATGATATGTTTTTAAAGGAAGCTTAAATTTTATGGAACGTGGAATGTCTGAAAAATGAAGAGAAAATAAAAATGAAGCAGGAAGTAGTAACTTGGCATTAGTGATTTAAACTGTTTTTACAGCTGTCATTCTATTTCTTTGACAGGCAGAGATTATACCTGCACATGACATTTACTACCTTATTATAGGAAACTGTATCAAACATTTCCTGTATTTCAGTAGGAGTTTCTGCTGGTTTGGAGATGGGGCGAGATGAATCCAATGAATCTTTTGTGATTACTTCAAAACACACATTCAAAAAATAGTCATCCTAAATAAGAGAAAAAAATTAGTTTCTATTTGACACTCTAAAATCAATAGAAAACATGCTAGGTTTAGTAAGGTGTTCTTAGAGGTAATATATATATATTATATTATAATATATTATATTATATATATTATATATTAATAATTTATTATATAATTAATTATATAATTAATATATATTATATTATATATTATATATTAATAATATATTATATTATATTTATATATATATATTTTTTTTTCCTTGCAAGATGTTTCTCCTTATTTGTGTTACTCTTTTGCCAATTCTCTACTTTAAAATGCTACCAATTCAACATTCCCTTAGATGTCGTCTGGATGTTTAACATGTACTAAACTCTGAGGCACGGAAATAGAAATAATGGCTTCTATTTAGTGAATTCTTGCTGTGTGCTAGGACCCAGCATCTGCAATCCTTTCAACACCCCTGTGAAGGAGATGCATTATCAGCATTTTACAAATGAGAATGTGTAAAGCTTTGAGATTAAGCTACAGATTCAGTACATAGGAACTAACAAGAAGATTCCAACTTTGAATCCATATGCACTGGGTTAACTGCCTACCCCAAAGATCCATTAAATTAAACATTATTAAATTAAACATTATTAACCACCTCAACATGTGGATTTGGGAAGTAATCAGACCACTATCCTCATAAAAGAAAACATACGTGAAGAAATCCGATTATACAGTTTAGAAGCCAACAGACCCTTTGGAAATTCCAGAGGAGTGTGTCTCCAATTATGACCTGTTCAAGAGACAGGCCAAGAACTCTGCACAGTACCCAGTAGCCATGAGCACTGCTGTGTGAAGTATATGGACAGGGACCTTTGGATACAAACAGATGGATGCTTGTGCTCTCCACATAGTTTGGGGGGAGATATTTATATTAATTGTCATCTAAAACATTCAGTGTTTGATACAGTTCTGTGGTCTGTTTTGTATATCAATACAATACATGTTCATACATCACATTACTAACACATTCACTTAAAACTTTAATAGTCAATCAATAATTCATCAAGGCATATGCCATGACACACAAAACAGTGAACTTACATATTGCAGCTCTGGATATGTAGCATTAACAGAGATAAGTTCCATGTAATTTGCAAAACCTTCATTGAGCCAAATGTCATTCCACCATTCCATTGTAACCAGGTTGCCAAACCACTAGGAGGGGAAAACTCAATATTACTAGAAGTTAAACAAAACTTTAAAAATTTATTAACTGTAGCAAAATATAGCATGGTTGCTAACTTTTTAAAAATGATTATTCCAGCCGGGTGTGGTGGCACACGCTTGTAATCCCAGCATTTGTTGAGACCTGAGGATCCGAGTTCGTGGCCAGCCTCAGCTACCTAGTGAGGCATTCCGCAATTTAGTGAGACCCTGTTTCAAAATAAAGAATAAAAAATAGAGCTGGGGATGTATCTTGGAGGTAGAATCTGAGTTCAATCCTCAGTACTGCAAAAAAAAAAAAAAAAAAAAAAAGATTATTCCTAGTGGTGTGTAGTGGCACATGCCTGTGATTACAGTACTTGGGAGGCTGAGACAGGAGGATCTCAGGTTCATGGCCAACCTTAGCAACTTACAATGAGGCCCTGTTTCAAAATAAAAAAATAAAATAGGGCTGGGGGTATAACTCAGAGATAGAATGCCCCTGCATTCAATCCCTAGTACCACACATACATACACACAAAAAGAAAGGAAGAAAGGAAGGAAGGAAGGAAGGAAGGAAGGAAGGAAGGAAGGAAGGAAGGAAGGAAGGAAGGAAGGAAGGAAGGAAGGTTGGCTGATAATTCCTTAAGGCCTGTCCTCCATCTTATCTGTTTCTTCTTTCTATACAATTTCCTTCTACTGATTTTGCTTCCTTTTTGTTCTCATGTCACATTTTTCTAGTTTCCCTTTTCTTTCCTTTGCATTCTTACTGGCTCTAAGACTCCAGCTCCCATTCTTTCCATGCAACACTTCTTAGCTATAGATTTAATATTAAGGAAGAAAATGAAACATTTTTTGCTTTCATGGTTTTTCTTTCATGCACAATAAGAATAATCTCATCCTGTGTTTGACTTATTATGATGATCTAACAAATAAGCCAAAATGTCCTTGGTGAAGTCACCAAAGTAGGAGGTACTTAAAAGAAATCATAAGAATTCTCTTAAAACTCTCAGATTATTACATAAAATTACTTAATCATGAACAAATTTAGTCATTAACTGCTGACCCTGATTTACTTCCAGGGATTAATTTGATCCCCCCAAATAATTAAGTTCTGAGATTTAAAGTATGTATAAATAAAGTTAAAAGAATGTATAAGGATAATATAAATATCATCCTCAACCTATATTTGATCTATATCACACATTTTAAATATTACTATTTTTTCATGTTCTTTTATATTTTTATATGTATTCAGGTTATATGTACAATATCGTGCATGTAGTGTATGTGTGGATTTTAGGATTAAACTCTCCAGAAGAACCAGAAGCTTAAACAATAAGATTCTAAAACTCAGGAAAGTCTTGATACAGTTATGGAACAGAAAACACTAGGTCCATAGCTTCTAGAAACAGCTTAAGCTCCGCCCCTTTTGTGACAGCCCTCAGATGATTTTGCAAGTGGACATTAGTCTTTGAAAGGGCATCTGTGTGAAGGGACAAGAAGTGTTTCCTCAATTTGAGAAGTAGTGGATATGAGAAGCACAGGTTGAATTGACTCTGCTTACCTCACCGGTAGTAGTTTATTCATTCATTCAAGGTAGGTTCTACGAGACCCTACTTTTTCCTGGCACCATGGCATACATTAGAAATACAAAAATGTATATAATGCAGCCACCGTCTCAATACAAAAGATGGAAAAGTGTTACAGGTGCTAACATCCATGTCTTTTCCAGGAACACAGAGGAAGAAATAACCATTTCTTTGGGGAGAGCATGTAGAGTAGTTGGAAATGATTTTTTTCCTGAGCTTTGCAAGTAGTCTTCAGGTATGCTGATGAATCAGATAGCAGGAGCAAAGGCATGAGAGTGTTCAGGAAATGGCAGGTAATCTAGGACAGCTAAAACTTAGAGTATAGGTAAGAGATGAAGCTGGAAAGAGGTCATGGAGGCCTTGTATGGCATGGTAGGGACCCTGTTGGCATTATGGAATCCTTGCCAAGATAATACACAAAGGAATAATACGGTCATATGGACATCAATGGAGAGATGAAATGGTCAAGGTAAAAATGCTAATACTGTCTTCTGCATCAGCCTTAGACTCTGTGTCTCTGTGAAAGAGAAGCTATTAACGGAAAGCCCAGAGGGAGCAGAGACTCAGAGATAGAGCTCTCAGACCATTTCCCTACAAACGTTGGCCAGAAAGATTAGAAATCCCCAGGCTCATTTAAGTGCTTTAGAGCTCCCAGTGACTTATGATCTGAACACCTAAAAGGGCCAGTGGGGAGATTCTAGAAGAGGAAGCAGACCACACCACATGTTCTCAAAGTATAGCGCAGACCATGGCTTCCTATATAATCAAGTATATAGTTCTCTGCTAAGACAACAATAGCAACTCATCACCTTATTATTATGATGATGATCAGGGATAAAGTTAAGCAGTTTATGTTTCAGGAATATTGGTGTGTGTATTAACATTCACATTCTTTTAAACTGATATAAGAGAATGTCATGAGTGCCACCTACCTGGTGTGCTAGTTCATGGGCTATGACTACTGTGACCCACAATTCATCAGAAGCAGAAGAGGTCTTGGGATCAAAGAGTAAGAATGTTTCTCTATATGTAACAAGGCCCCAATTTTCCATGGCTCCAGGTCCAAAGTCAGGAATAGCAACTAGATCTAGGAAATAAGAATATCCACACTTGATCATTATGGCTTCCATACCAGGAGTAGGATTTGCTCCCTGCTCCAAAATGTTATGATCCTTAAAAGTGTATATAAGGAAACTTTCTGAAAACATAAAAATAAATCTTAACATTGACATGGTATCTTGTAGTTGTACTGAAAACAATCAGTATCCATTATCAAGTAGAATAAACTCTACCAATACTGTTTTGTAACAGAAGTGACATATCGACTTTTAACCATTTTTCCCTGAAAGTATTAAGCTCTGAAAATATTGTCAATGCATTACCATGAAGAAAATAGTTTATTTAAAAATACTCATGTCAGAGCCTGGCATGGTAGCTCACGCTTGTAATCCCAGCATTTGGGAGGCTGAGACCGGAGGATCCGGGTTCGCGGCCAGCCTCAGCTACCTAGTGAGGCACTCCACAACTTAGTGAGACTCGGTTTCAAAATAAAGAATAAAAAATAGGTCTGGGGGTATAGCTCGGAGGTAGAATGCCCCTGAGTTCAACTCCCAGTACCGCAAAAAAAATAAATAAATAAAAATACTCATGTTGTATTCTATATTACTATTTTAAAGCTTTAAAAATAAAGGTATTAAAGAATTTTAATATGTTTGAGATCCATCAGAAGATATAATTAACTAATTTCTAAGAAAAAGAGATGGAAGATTTTAATTTTAGGAGAGCATTTTTTAGAAGTAATCTCTGTAGTCAATATTTCAGTTGTTATTTCAAGCACATACGGCCTCCAATGTGAGCAAGTGACCTTCTATGACAGTAGAGTAAAATGTTCTGGGATTGATTCTTGCTGACCTCAGTTTTCTCTTAAACATTGATATTTCCTCTACCTCTTAAGAAACTCTCAGGGGAGGGAGAGTGGAATCTAACCTTTAAGCAATGCAGGTATAATAATGTACATTAATTTATATTATGATGTGTATACACACAAACAAGTATGTACATTCTTTGCCAATGACTTCATGTAAGTTAGAAAATTTTTGGCTAATATTTAATCTCAGAAATCTGCTAGGCCATTTTGAAGAAATACTGTTTGACTAAGAAAGAAGATTAGGTCAGGTGTGGTGGTGCACACTTGTAACCCAGTACTTGGGAGGCTGAGACAGGAGGATCTGGGTTTGCAGCCAGCCTCAGCTACTTAGTGAGGCCCTGTTTCAAAATAAAGAATAAAAAATAGGACTGGGGGTGTAGCTCAGAGGTAGAATGTTCCTGGCCTCAATCCCCAGTACCACAAAAAAAAAAGATGAATTTTTTTTAAAAGCTTGAAATTAACTAAGTCACTTGGCTTGTAATTACGTTTTCTGGGATTAAAGCTAAATTAGTAAATTAGCACCAATAAAGATCAGTATTCATTAGCACTTCAAATGTTAAAGTAACTCCTTTTCTAAATTGCCTTGATGATTGTCTTAGTTGGATTATGTCCCCTAACCATTAGAGGCATTTTCATCTGCTCTATTTCTTCTTAAGTTGTATGCTTCTTTACAGTTAGTTTTATAAGATGTTTCATATGGTCCTCAAGGTTGTATTTTCTACCTAAGATTGTTGATGACTATTAGTCTTCCTTTAACTTTTGACCTAGAAGATAGCAATGAGTTATAGGTAAATTGAGTTTAGTATATCTGTAATAAAAGGTATATCAAACCGATACTGTAATAATAGATTGAGACCCAGGTATTGTACTAAGATAAGTCGCCTGATGGTTCTTTTTAATTCATCTAAGTAAAACTGCATAGGAGTTGTGGGGGGAGAAGGGAGAACAGATATGATCAGGAGTATATCCTCACATTCTAAAGGAAAAAAAAATGTTTTTCCACTGTTAGAAACTCTAAGAACTAATCCATAAAAATTCTAAAACTTAAGTCATAGTTTTAATGTGCTCTACAACATTATAAAAGTGCATTTTTATTTTTTAATATAGGAACTTTAAACAAGGTAGACTGTATTATCTCATGTGAAGATTTACTACCACACCAAAATTAAATTATCTGTTCTTCCCAATTTTTAAAAAAAAATATGTACCAGAATTTTATCTTCTAACTTCAGAGACCACTATTGAACATAGTCAGAAGGGCAGTTTTCAGGCCTTTGAATACACAAACCTTTGGCAGTTTTTAGAGAAGATTGTTCATCATATACAAATATAATACAGAAATTGCTCCAAAAATTCACCCAATTCTAATGTGCAATACAGATATTTTTACATTAAACCTGATAAAATATTAGAGGAATGATTCACACTGCTTGGGCTTCTCATAAGTACTGTATTTTCTATGCTCAAACATTTCTGAAGAACAAATTTTTTTTCTGGGCTAACTAAATATTTTCAATGTTCATTGGAATCACATATAAAGCAGGTAGAAATCAAAGCAAGTTCTATATGGAGAGATAAAGGCAATGATGTGGAATTTGAACATACCTAGTTTGGGGAGTGGATAGTTGATATCAAAGTACTTTTCATAAAAATCAAGTAGCTTCAGTGATGCCTGCAAAGCATAATGTGTTTGATTCCATTTGTCTGGGGCCGCATAGATGGACACCTGGGGCATGAGATCAGAAATGGTATTTGAACAACAGCACTTTGACACAATTCCATTCCTAACAGCTCTCACCCATAGAAAGACAGACTGTAGTTTTTGAGAAAATACTTTAGCATGGGATGAGAGGTTATGTGAGACATAAAAAGGAAAGTCAGTCTTGAAAATTATAAACACTTCATTTTCTATTATAATAATTCCTTAGGTGCTAATCTGTAAATTCCAAGCTTTATTAACCCATTGTGAGGACCCATTTGAGCATATCATATTACTGTGATATATCCTAGTATTTAAGAACTAGCATCCTAAAATTATGAACATAAACATAATTTAAATAAAACATAGGTCCCATTCTTACATGGGAAACCTTTAATATTTTTTAGGGTCCATTCCCTACCCCCTGTCTAGCTTGCTTTAAACTATAAAATGCCCAGTATATTCAGTAACTCCCTCAAAGTAATCAGCTATTAAAAACAAACAAAAAAATAAAATTAGAATCCAATTCTCTTAGCTTCCAATATAGGGCTATTTTCATTTTATGACCTACTTTCATGCTCTGAAGTAACTGAAGTCCCTCAGACTTTCATGCAGAAGATATGCAAATAGCCATCATTTTTGATGGCTTACCAGGTACTGTACTAAATGCTTACATGCAAATTTCACTTTAATGCTTATATACTTCCACTCTGTGAAGTA
>PVLC010011285.1:0-47614 GCA_004027655.1 Graphiurus murinus
AAAAAAAAAAAAAAAAAAAAAAAAAAAAAAAAAAAAAAAAAAAAAAAAAGAAATATCTATTATGATGCTGGCTGAATCTCCAATCAATAGAGATTTCTTCATGATAGAATGCCAGAACCGAGTGCTGACTATAATTCACATGCTTTGTTGAAGAGGAAGAAAGGGTAAGAGTCAGCTACCATGGGCATTTTAACCTCTGATATTTGAAATAAACAACAAATGAGACTTAGTGAAAAAAATATCCTAGATATACCAATTTCTTTTCAATAACTTGAAGCCCAGAGCTTCTCCAGGACTCCTATAACATTGTCAGAGTGGGAAAGAGCCTTAGCTTTGTATCACTGAATCCTATTAGAGGAATTTTATTTAAGGACATGAATATGACAATTCATAGGAAATTCCAAATTCTTAAGCTATTCAGCAGTGTTAATTCATATGCTTATTCTATCAGTGATGTAACATTGATTCCTTCCGAAGTTGTGAAAGAGAAAAAATCATCATTGTTAGCTTCTATCTGGGGATGAGCTCAATTCTCCTCACTTAATATTAAATCCACAGAAGACATTCCATAAGGATTTAAGCCAATCCTTTCTATGCCCTGAGGGTTGAATAATCAGGTCCCTATAAGAACTCAGCCCCATGAAATCAGTAGTTGCTAGAATATTTTGATTTGGGGCGCACAGAAAAAACACTCTCCAGCCACAAGATAGCTCCTTTAATGGGCTACTATGGGGCCTAATGTTCAAAACTAAAAATACCTTTAGTCAAAGATGCTGAATTTTCAGATGAACTCTATGAAAAGTATCTTCTTCTGGGAGAGATAGTCCATTTAGTTTCATTTAGTCATTAATCACTTCAAATAAGTTGTTGCCAGGTAGACATCTGGAGAAGACATGAGAGAAAGGGATATAGAAAGATCAAGTAAACTCTAATGAGGGAGGGGAATTGAACTGGAGGAGGAATAAAAAGAGGGTACTACAGTAAAATCTTTTGTTCACTCTGGAATTAGCAAGAAGTTACTGGAAGGAGTGAGGGGAAGGGATTTCCCTTGTGTCTATGTGTTCGTGTGCATGCATAAGCATGAACACGCATGTTTAAGAAAGAGGAAAGCGGGGATTTCAGAGAAAACTTTACTGGTTATTGGTTATAACCTATGAGGGCTGGTAAATTATTATTATTGAAGAACGGTTATTTAATTTTATTATTGAAAATTTCTTCCTTTTATTAATGTTAATATGTGTCTACTTCAAATTTTAACATCACATCTTGCATGTACTTATCATTTTGTCAACATTTTGCTCCATTTAAGCATTTTCATTCAGGGAGGGTCTATTAGTTGTTAGTCAAGTATGGGTAGTAACTCCATCAACCAGATGAAATTATTCATGAAATGTGTCTATATATGTCTACATTTCAAGGATTGTGCTAGGCATTTTACTTTCTTCTGAATTTTATGGACTTAAATTACTTAACCTTAGTAAGCCTCTGTTTTTCTACCAGTAGTGATAGTAGTAATAGTAATGATGATGATGATGATGATGATGATGATGATGATGATGATGATATATTGATTGAACCCAGGAGCATTCTACTTTCGAGCTACAACCCCAGGATTTTTTTTTAACATTGTAATAGAGTCTCGCTGAGTTTCTAAGGCTGGGTTCGAACCTGTGAACCTCTTATCTCAGCCTCTCAAGTACTAGGCTTATGAGGTGTGACACTGAACTCATCTATTATGTCTATCATTATTTTTATTATAATATCATACTTCTTACATTGTAATAAAAGATGAACAGAAAATTTTAAATGCCCTTAGTTTGTCACCATCTAATACTCTACCTAAGAATTCTACCGTTTCACAATTTTCAATACCTTAGTGTGGCGTGTGTGTGTGTGTGTGTGTGTGTGTATACATTTTCAAACCTTTTTCTACAAAATATATATGACATATGCTTTTCTTACTTGTCACATCAAGATCATAAGATTACTATTGTTACTGTAATTTTATAGATGAGGAAACATGAAGTTAAGTGAATAGAGGAGTTGATAGTAGAACTCAGCTGTCTCTCCAACCCCAAAGTTTTCTCCTATATGCTTCATCTCACTTTTTGTCATATTGTTTAAGAACTCTTCCTTTTAGCCAGTTAGATTTCAGCAATTAGAATGAACTTTAAGATATTTCTTTCCTCATGCAAACCAACTTCTCAGTAAGGAGTATTAGCATGTAAGACAATGTATACTAAGTGAAAAAGATTGACCATATCAGCTGGAGGACCAAGACATCCAAAATGATAGCTATATTTCCGCAAAAAGCCTGTCTCACCATAGTGCTTCTCCTACCTAAATATGAGATCTTCATTCTGAGTTGGTATTTTTCATCTCCACTCTGTGGCCCAAAAGAGGTAGACTCACTTGCAAAGACTTTGACCTAAATCATTTGGGCATTTCATAATCTTCGAGGGCAAAAAGAGAAAGAATTTTATCCTGCAAAGAAGAACTTAGTTGTTTTTGCCCCATATTTTTAGTGTGTTTAATTGCTTCCTGTTTTAGCTTTTATTTTATTTTCCAGGAGTTATTTTCATTTTCTGAAATTAAAAAATACATACTCCATAATCATGGATAAACCTAAGACTCATTTGTATTTCTCTGGATTGATTGGGAATCCAGAAGACAACTTAGAGTTTTTCTCCACAGTGGATAATCTGGATAATTTGTACCCACAAGTGGACCAAACATATTGCATTCACTGTTCCATCAAGTCATGCTAAGTCTATGCTCTCATGGGTTAAAATTAAATAAAAAGAACTAGGAGGTTGTATATTTCCTGGCATGGGGTATACCTCTTAGTGAAATGAAAGACATGTTGCAGACAAAAAGCTGGCATGAAACATACCTTTAATTTCACCAGCAAGCATGCCATATGTCACAGAATTCTACTGCTTCCTCTCTGTTATTTCATCTGAATACCTTTTTTCCTGCATGTGGCTCTCGAGCATAGTTAAATAAAATAGTACATTTAATTGATGTAAATAGTTCAAATTCAGTTTGGCTTAGTTTAGGTGTGTGATACATGAAAAGTATATTGAATCTGATAATCTTCAAGGAGGCAATTTATATAGTGGAAAGGTCACCAGACAAGGAGTAATGAAACCTGGGGTCTTTTCTAAGTTTTGCTACCATCTTGCTTTGTGACTTTTGGCAAATATCTGAGCCTGTGTTTATTCAGCTGAAAATGGGAGTAATAATATCCTCTTGACCTGCTATGTCAAAAAAAGTCAGACATATAAATTATATTAATGTTAGTGAATATTAAAAGTTTGAAGAAGTCTAAAGTGCTTTGAAATATATACCTCCTGAACAGTCACACATTTACATGAATATGGATAGGAAGGACAGAAATCAAACATTTCAAATTGCCCTCCTAAATCTCTGTTCTTATGACCAAAAAATAGTATAGCTTCAATGTAGAGAATGTAAAAATACAAGGAAAATAAAAATCATTCATAATTATACAATGTAAAGGTAATTGCCTTTAGTATTCTAGTATGTTTCCTTTCAGTCTTTTAGCTTTTTGATATAGTTAGTAATAAACCTTAGTGTGTGATTGTGTATGTTTAAGAGCTATTCTTTTTCTGGTGAAAAATTAATAGAAGTTAGCCGGGCGTGGTGGAGCATGCTTGTAATCCCAGCATTCGGGAGGCTGAGACCGGAGGATCCGGGTTCGCGGCCAGCCTCAGCTACCTAATGAGGCACGCCGCAACTTAGTGAGACTCGGTTTCAAAATAAAGAATGAAAAAAAAAATAGGGCTGGGGGTGTAGCTCAGAGGTAGAATGCCCCTGAGTTCAATCCCTAGTACCGGAAAAAAAAAAAAATTAATAGAAGTTGACTATAGCTAGTTTACTAGAAAGTTACCCCATTTCCCCATGAAACTAGTATTAATTATTAATTTCAGTTTTTAATTATTTTTATTTAGCAATGTATTCTAAGTTAAGGCTGTACTTGTGTGCAGTGAAAAATGAGTTCCCAGGTCAACCATATATCCAAACACTGCTGGTCAACCCAAGACAGCACACAGACAAGATATGGATAGGCCCAGTAGAAAACAAAAGCTGTGGCAAATTTGAAAATGGCATGGACCTTGAGTGAGCTGTTTCCCATACACAGATCCATTTGCAACCCTTATAGGCTCAAAGTGATTAAGCACAACCTCTTAGAAATCATTGAAAGATCACAAAGCTACAAGGACACAGGGATAACTTAAAGATAAAAATAAAAATCCAGTTTTGCTCTATGTTATCTAAGATACACAGTTTTCAACAAAAAAAATTGAGATATGCAAAGGAATAGTATACAGTGACCCATAATCGGTAAAAACAGCAACAAAATAGTCAGTATAAATTATTTCTCAGTGTCTCCAAGTGTTGAAATTAGCAGACAAGGCGTCAAAGCAGTTATCATAAATATATTTAAAATTATGTTAGTTGGCTTTTCATTATGGTGACAAAATCTTGAGAAAAACAACTTAAAGGAGGAAATATTTGTTTTGACTCACCATTTCAGATGTGTCAGTCCATAGTCAGATGGCTCCATTGTTTCTGGGTCTGTGGCAAGGCAGAAAAACATGGCATAAGTGTATGGTAGAGGTCAGCTACTAACCTCATGGCAGTCAGGAAGCAGAAGGAGCAAAGGGAAGGGGCTAGGGACAAGATCTAATTCCCTTAAGGCCCCACTTCTTTCATCTAGGTCCCACATCTACAGTTTCACCCCATCCCAGTAGTCCATTGAGCTATGAATACATCAGTGGAGTCTTCCATTGATAAGTTTAGCACTATCATGATCCAGTTACTTCCCAAAAGCCCCACCTGTGAAAACTGCTGTGTTGGGGATAAAGCCTTCAACACGTGAGCCTTTGGGATACATTCTTTATCCAATATATAATAAATAGTAAAATAAACCATTGAAGTCTTAGTGTAAAGTATGACAAAATTAACAAAGTAGTGATTTTTTGAGAAGGCAGTAGAAATTATTAAAATAACCAACTGCAAATTCTACGGTTGAAAAGTATAATAATTTAAATGGAAAATTCACAAGAGGGACTTAGCAGATTCAAGTTGGCAAAAGAAAAAATCAGTTAACTTGGAGGCTGATCTAGAGAAATTAGCCAATCTGAAGAGCAGAGAGAAAAAGAATCAAATAAAAATGAACAGAGCCTCGGGGACATATACGTCAACATCAGGTGTGCCAATGTATTTATAATATGAGTCCCAGAAGGTAAAAGAGGAAGGGGCAGAATAACAAAACATGTAAAAACGATTATACTAATAAATAAAAAAGGACATGAACTACTGATACATCTAACAACATGGTTGAACCCTAAGAGCCTTATGAAAACATTTTGAAAAAAGCCAGATGCAAAAAAAAAACATATTGTATGATTCCATTTATTAGAAAGTGTTCAAAACAGGCAAATCCATACAGACAAAGTATTTTAGTGGTTTTCAGGGGTCGGAGGAAGGCATATTCTAAGTGACTGCTTAATAGATATGGGGATTATTTTTATGATGATGGAAATGTTTTAATACTGAATGGTGATAACTTTTTCATAACTCTGTAAATGAACACCAAATTATTGGATTTGTCATTTAAATGGGTGACTCGTATGTTACAAAAATTAATCCTTAAGAAAGATAAGTAGAAAAAGTAACAGTAAGCAAACCAACAAAAAGTGACAGGATCAGTAATTTGATTTAGCTATGAGATCTGACATGAACATTGACTTTCTGAATAATATTTTCTCAAGACAATAGATGACCCAGTTTTAATATATTTATAATTGTAAAAATCACTAGTAATCCTAATTATATAAACTATTTTACAAATTACATGGTGCTTTCATATGGATTCTATTATTAGAGTCATCCACTGGCACTCTGAGGAAAGAAGGGCACTTAGCCTTTAATATGCGAAAGGAAGAAAGGTTAACTGATACATCCAGTGTCATACAGTAAGTGACACAGTGGGCCCAAACTCAGACTTCCTTACTCTAAGTTTAGTGCCCTTTCTATTCCATTATGCCAACCCTACTCTCTATGGCAGCAAGTGATTTGCAATTACATTGTATTGCTCCCTATATGTGAATGTGAACACTTAGATACTAGAAGAGGGAATCACAGAGGCAAAAATTATAGTTCCCTCTGTTATATTCTAACCAAGTATTTGTCTGTAGGGAGGTTGAGGAAATCTAGCAAACTTGTACATATTGACCCAACATCACCAAGTCAATTCTAGTCCTCTTTCATCTAGGTATCTAAGTTTAAGTGCCAAATATGGTAAGCAGGAGAAGTTGTATTGCAGACTGACCTGAAAATCTTGAAGGATAGAGTGTGATTATAGTTTTTATGGTATGAATGAATGAATTAAATCAGATCTAGATTCCATCTTTCTTGGGCATCTTTATGCCATCTCTGCCCCCAAAGTTTATTCTCTTTGTTACATAAAGTGAGGCTATATTTCTCATCATTTTCACAGCTATAATATAAAGAACTGACCATGTAACTTAAAGGAAGGAGGATTTATTTGCTTGTGGTTTGGAGATTTAAATTCAATAGTAATATAGTTCATATGAGGTTGAAGATCACAGATCTCAGGGCATGGCAGTTCTGGGAAGTGGAGAGAGGGAAAGTGCAAGGCTTTGTTCCTCATACCATGGAGACCAAAAGCAAGAGAGGGAGCTAGGGAGGAGGAATCATATATAATCCCCAGTGCTGCAGCCCCATTGACCCACCTTCTCCAGCTACACCCTACCAGCCCAGGTTACCACCCACTGCTAAGATAACAACCAAGCCCCACTTCCAACAAACATTGCCATCCCATTTCCATGAGGGCTGGGGGACACCCCAAATCCAAAAAATTACAGAGGTCTAATATGTTTCAGACTCAGTAGCTTTTGGAAGCTACCTGGTCTATTTCTAAGCTCTTGAGGCTCATTCATCTTGTACCTAAGTTGTTTACTTTTCTTCCTGTAGCCTTCCAGTAGCTTCCTTTGTCTTATTTCAGAAACTCGGACTCTCATATAGCAAGAGTTTAGACTCTCGAGGTAGACCTGTTAGATTTGAAGTCTAGTTCTACTGGCTGTGTGATCTTGGTGAAATTGCTTAACCTAACTGCGCCTGTTTCCTGATCTATAAAAAGAGGAAACTTATCTCATTATAAAATTTTGGGAATTAAATATGATCATTTAAGATGCTTGAAAAGTATCTGAAACTTCTTTTTAGTCTTTTTCCTTCTTGTAAAAAATTACTAGTAGATATTTTTAATATAACTAGATATTGAATAGTATTAATTATTTATTATTAGTAGTAATAATATGTAAGAAAGCTGACAATGTGAATTTATGCAAGGAGCTTTGCTCTGGTTCTTCTTAAAATATTCAATTTTATTACTTTCATATGACAGCTATGTGATGTTCATGGTATTAATGATATTTGTTATTTCTCCCACATTATGGATACAAAATGAAAGCACACTACTTTGTCATAAAGATAGGCATACAACCTACATTTTGGGACTCTTTTAATATTAAATTTTTTATTTATTTTTTGTTTAGGACTCTTACATAGGGCTTTTCTCTATTATGAGCCTGCCATCTTTGACATAGTTATCATTTACCCTCAGTAGCAAACTACTTGGTGCAAATCCAGCAATCATTATTAATCCCTATATCATCTTTGTAATTAAGTCACTAAAGGTTCTATATATGTGTAGTGTATATGATGCTGATTTGATTAGTTTCTTTTCAGTATAATATTTAGCATAATTGAAAATGAGGTTAATAATTGAATTTTAGGCCGGGCGTGGTGGCGCACACTTGTAATCCCAGCATTAGGGAGGCTGAGACCAGAGGATCCGGGTTCGCAGCCAGCCTCAGCTACCTAGTGAGGCACTCCGCAACTTAGTGAGACCCGGTTTCAAAATAAAGAATAAAAAATAGGGCTGGGGGTGTAGCTCGGAGGTAGAATGCCCCTGAGTTCAATCCCCAGTACCGCAAAAAAAAAAAAAAATTGAATTTTCGCAGTGAAACGACTGCGTACAATGGTAATGCATGCAACTTGAGAGTGTTACTGATAAACTGCCATTTTTGTTAAACTAATGCTGAAGATGGATGGCAATATAGAGCTTTGATTAATACTTGCTATGTGTGAGCTATGGAAGAAACTGATATCTCTGGTTATATAATAACACATTTAAAGCCTATTACGTTTCAGGAGACTAAATTAAATTTGATGCTACATTTTGGATAAGTATGTTAATGCTAAAATTACTATGAAATTTACAAAACCCCAATGGATTTAATTGTAAGAAAGATGAATTTAATATGATTGTTTACTTAGGGAAATAAGCAGCTATTGTTCTTCTCTAAAGAGTAAAACAGCTTTTATATATTGAGTTACCTTAAATTTTCTTGAAAATTGTTCCCTCTATTAAGTGTTTAGATGATCTACATAATCCACCACAAAGGATATTGAAAAAGTAATAAAGAAAGATAATTTGAAATTAATTTAGGAGGTTGTTAGAGTTCCAAAAGAGATGGTGTGATGAAGATAGATGTCACTGCAACTCAAAGATGTATTATTATTTGCAAATAACTAAGAGAGAGAAATATGCTAGGTTTTTCCATAATTACAAAAAAACATTTTCTTCCTCAATGAGATTCCAGGCCCTCATTTTGGGATACACCAAGCTGTTTCTATTTCTCTTAATGGCATAGTACAAAATGCTCCATACATCTTCAAAATGATGATATGTATACTGCCAGTCCCTAAGAACTTTGTAAAAACTCCTGTGTGTGTATGAGAGAGAGCACATGTGTGTGTTATCTGTGGAGGAGGCTCAGGGTCAATATTCCCTTAGCATCAACGCAGAATATCAAACTAGTATAAGTCTTCGATTTCTAAAATAACTGGTTAGAGTTTCTTCATTGAGTCTCATGATACCATCAACTTTCCTATTCACTGTTTCACTCCTCTCTTTACCTGTCTCATATGATGCAGTATTGGGAGTCCATTAAAATTTCTGAGATATTAACAAAAATAAAGAAAAAATAAAGATACAAGCAGACAGAAAAACCAAACATCCACAGAAAGAAATATGAGATCACCACTATTCAGTTGTGGAATTTAGCAATTTTCATTTTTTTCTTTCAGAATGGCCTAAAGAACCTTATAAAGATATGAACTGCAGCTATTTTCACAAATGAGTGAAATAAGTTTGGGAGGAATTTTCTTCCAGGAGGGACCTTTCATTCTTCCAATACTCAGTACCAAATAAAATATTAATAGAATAATTAGTTTAAACAAATATGTGTGAGCCAGTACACTGAACAGAATTTCATTTCAAATCTTGAATGTTACCTACTCCATACAATAAAATACTTATGTACAACAAAAGCATTATACTTCAAAAGCCATCATTTTCTGGAAAAGACCCATTTTCAGTACATAAAGTTCTCAACTTGTATCCTATATGAGAATGATTTTTCCTCATCTTACTTACTAAAATACGTTGTATCCTTATGATGCCACTATAATTTAATTTGAAAAATCACTAATGTTATGAGTTTTATACGTTAATCAATGTACAAAAGTTGTAAATAGTTCAAAAGAGAGGAAACAGAACTAGCAAACTGGCAGAAGAAATACTCAGTCTCACTTATATTCAAATAAATGCAAACTAAAGAAAGGTACCATTATTTACTTAAGTAGACAATAAAAAATAATATTCCACGTTGGGAAGGATACAATGAAAAGAGATTGTTCACACATATTGCTAATGGCTGTATCATTACAATGCCCCAAAGCCACAAAAATGTTCAAAACTTTGGCTCATTAATTCAACTTCTTGAAATCTGCCCTAAGGAAATAATAAAAAAATGTTGAAGATGTTCATAGTGTCTTTATATGGCTTCAGTTATAATACTCATAAATGGGAGGGAAAATGTAAATATTCAACAATGGGGGAATGCATATGTAAATTATTAACATCTACTCTGCACAGTCATTAAAAATGATGGTTGTTGAAATTGTGTAGAAACATGCAAAGGAATACAGAGGGAAGGAAGCAATATGAAAAAATTTGTATATACACTATGACTCTAAGGAAATGGGCTAGAATAACAGTAGTCACTCTTACTGAGATAACAGGGTTATGAGGGAGAGTTCTCCTTCATTTATATAAAGAATCAAGTGATTGTGTTGTTTTACAACTCCCCCACTGCAGCAGTTCACTACTTAAGCACAAAAAGAAATGTAAGAGAAGAATAAGTTAGGATTTCTCATTCCATTTAAGAGCTTCCTGAGAAGAGTGTTTTCTGAATAAGTCAATCAACACTAATGTAAAATGGTCTTTAAATTATTGTAATATTCCAAAGTTTACTATATCTCTTTGCTAGCTATTCCCCAGGTACTGTGTCACCTCATTTTCTCTATTTATTGTGTTTGCTGTCCTTGAGTACTGTTATATGCAGTACTGTTCATATTTTTTTCATTGGTGCATTGAAATCATACATCTTTGTTAGGTAAAAGTTGATAAAGGCATACATATACACATTTCTCATTTAACACTTCCCCAATTCCCACCCCATTCCCTCCCCTCCTTCTTTCTCAAGTTCAGTTTAGTGATTGACTTTGATATGTTTGTGAAAGTACATCATGTGCATTAAGGTGTTTCCCTCCCCCCTCCCATCACCTTCAGTTAAGTCACCTTCTTTTCTTATCTAAGGTTTCTCCTTCCTTATCTACAGTCTCTTCTATAACTCACTTTCTCCCTAGTTTTGGCATATTAGGGAGAGCATACGATTCTTTACATTTGTGACTAACTAATCTCATTTAGCATAATGTTTTCCAGTTCCATACACTTCCCTGTAAATGACATGATTTTGTTCTTCTTTATGGCTGAGTAAAATTCCATTGTGTACATATCCAATAGTTTTGTAATCTATTCATCTGTTGATGAACATCTTGGCTGGTTCCATAGTTGGACAATTGTGAATTGTGCAGCTATAAACATAGATACACATGCATCGATATGATAGTTTGGTTTCCATTCTTTTGGGTAGATACCCAGAAGTGGTATTGCTAGGTCAAAAGGTAGGTTTATTCCCATTCGTCTGAGGATCCTCCATACTGTTTTCCAAAGTGGTTGTACTAATTTGCAGTCCCACCAACAATTTATTAGGGTTCCCACTTTTCCACACCCTCTCCAGCATTTATTGTTGTTTGTGTTTTTGATGATTGTCCTTCTAATTAGGGTTAGGTGAAATCTCAAGGTAGTTTTGATTTGCATCTCTCTAATTGCTAATGAGGTTGAACATTTCCTCATACATTTATTGGCCATTTGTATTTCTTCTCTTGTGAAATGTCTATTTAGATCCTTTACCCATTTTTGATTGGGTTATTTGTTTTCTTAGCTGTGATTTTCTTAAGTTCTCTGTATATTCTAGATATTAGTCCTCTATCAGAGGAGTAGCTAGCCAAAATTTTCTCTCAGTCTGTGGGATCTCTGTTGAGGTTCTTGATAGTTTCCTTTGCCACACAGAAGCTCTTCAGTTTAATGCAATCCCATGTGCTGATCTCCTTTGAATTTCATATGCCTGTGGGGTCTTGTTGAGAAAGTTTTTGCCTGTGCCTATGTGTTGAAGTGTTGAACCTATGCCCTCTTCAAGTAGCTGCAAGATCTCTGGTCTGACTTCCAGGTCTTTGATTCATCTTGAATTGACCTTTGTGCGGGGTGAGACAGTGGGGTTTATTTCCATTTTCCTGCATATGGTTAACAAGTTTTGCCAAACACCATTTGTTGAAGAGGCTATCTTTTTTCCAGTGTGTGTTTTTGGCTCCTTTTTCAAAAATCAATTGAGTATAAGTGTGTGAGTTTGTTTCTGAGCTTTCTATTCTGCTCCATTGGTCTACATGTCTGCTTTTGTGCCAATACCATGCTATTTTTATTGCTGTGGCTTTGTAGTATAATTTGAAGTCAGGTATTGGGATATCTCTTGTCTGGTTCTTGTTGCTAAGGACTACTTTGGCTATTCTGGGCTTTTGTTGTTTCAAATGAATTAAAGGACTGATATTTCTATGTCTGGGAGGGATGACCTTGGAAATTTCATGGGTATTGCATTGAATCTCTAGGTAACTTTTGGGAGGATGGCCATTTTGATGATATTTATTCTGCTATCCAAGAGCATGGAAGATCTTTCCAACTTCTAAGGTCTTTATTGATTTCTTTTTTCAACTTTTTATAGTTTTCCTTGTAGAGGTCTTTTATCTCCTTAGTTAGGTTTATTCCTCAGTATTTTTTGGGGGGGGGGTTGCTACTGTGTGTGGAATTGTTTTCTGTATTTCTTTTTCAGTAGATTCGTGTTTGGCATACAGGAAATCTGATTTTTTTTTTAAGATTGATTTTGTATCCAGACGCTTTGCTGAATTCGTTGATCAATTTTATAAGCCTTTTGGTTGACTTTGTTGGGTTTTATTAGTATCATGTCATCTGCAAAAAGGAATAGTTTTAGTTCTTATTTTCCTATTTTTACATCTTTGATTTTCTTCTCTTGCCTTATTGCTCTGGCTGGAGTCTCATGTACTGTACTGTACAGAAGTGTTGATAATGGACGTCCTTGTCTTCTTCCTGTTTTTAGTTGGAACTCTTACAGTTTTTCCCCATTTAATATGATGTTGGCTGTGGGCCTATTGTATATTGCCTTTATGATGTTGAGGTATGTTCCTTCTATTTCGATTCTCTGTAGTGCTTTTAGCATGAATGGGTATTGGATTTTATCAAATGCTTTTTCAGCATCAATTGAAATGATGATGTGATTTTTGTCTTTGATTCTGTTTATGTAATGAATTACATGGACTGTTTTCCATATGTTGAACCAGCCTTGCATCCCTGGGATGAACCTGACTAGGTCATGATGTATTATTTTCTTGATGTGGTTTTGAATGTGCATTGCCAGCATTTTGTTTAGCACTTTTGTGTCTAAGTTAATCAGCAATATAGGCCTATAGTTTTCTTTTCTTGCGCTATCTTTATTTGCCTTTAATATTAATGTGATGTTGGCTTCATAGAATGTATTTGGGAGAGTACCACTTCTTTCTGTTTCACAGAATAGTTTGAGGAGTATTTGGCTCTTCTATATAGGTTATATAAAATTCACTTGGAAAAACACCTGGCCCTGGACTTTTGTTTGATGGTAAACTCTTTATTGCTGTTTCTATCTCTTTGATTGCTATTGGTCGGTTTAAGCTTTCTATATCTTCTTAACTCAATGTAAGAAGGTTATTTGTGGATAGAAATTTATCAATTTCTCCTAGATTTTCCATTTTGTTGGAATATAGTTTTCAAATTAGTTTCTGATGATCCTCTAGATTTCCACACTGTCAGTGGTAGCATCAACTTTTTCATCTCTTATTTTGGTAATTTGAGTTGATTTTTTTTCCCCCTTTGGTTAGGTTGGCTAATGGTTTGTCTATCTTGTTCATTTTTTTTCAAGAAACCAGCTTTTGGTTTTGTTGATTTTCTCTATTTTTTTATTCTTTACTTCATTAATTTCTGCTCTAATTTTAATAATTTTCTATCTTCTACTGGCTTTGGGGTTAGACTGTTCTTGTTTTTCAAAGGCTTTGTGCTGTGTCATTAGATTATATATCTGGTGATTTCCTGTTCTTATGTGGGCACTCAGTGCTATAAATTTTTCTCTTATTACTGTCTTCAAGGTGTCCCAGAGTTTTTGATATGTTGTGTCTCTGTTTTTGTTGGTTTCTAGGAATTTTTAAATTTCACTTCTTACTTCTTCTATGACCCATTCCTTGTTCAGGCTCCATGTGTTTACCTGGTTACTCCAGTTCTTCTTAGAGTTGATTTCTAGTTTCATTCCATTGTGGTCTGAAAAGATTCAGGGAATTATATTGCATTTTTTAAATTTACCAGTGCTCACTTTGTGGCCCAGAATCTGGTCTATTTTGGAGAAGGTCCCATGGGTAGCTGAGAAAAATGTGAATTCAGCTATAGATGGGTAAAATATTCTGTAGGTGTTTAATAGGTCCATTTGTTGTATGGTTTTCTTTAGGTCTGAGGTGTCTTTACTGACCTCTTGTTTAAAAGATCAGTCTAGTGATGAGATAGGAGTATTGAAGTCTCCCAGTACTATTGTATTGGAATCAATGTGTGACTGTATGTCATGAAGAGTTTATTTTATGAAAATAGCTGCACTTATGTTTGGGGCACAAATGTTGACAATTGTTATTTACTCTTGCTGAATTGTTCCTTTTACTAGTAAAAAATGACCTCCTTTGTTTCTTCTGATATGCTTAGTCTTGAAGTCTAATTTATCAGGTATTATAATTGCTACTCCTACTTGTCTTTGAGTTCCATTGACATGGATTACCTTACTTCAGCCCTTCACTTTTAGTTTGTGGGAATCTTTACTTGTAAGATGTGTTTCTTGCAGGCAGCATATAGATGGATTATGGGTTTTAATCCATTTTGCCACCTTGTGTCTTTTTTTGTGTGTGTGGTACTGTGTAGCGTCCCACGCCACACGTGGTAAACCAAGCGGGCCAGCCGCTTCACTTGCCAGGGCCGAGCAAGAAGGAGAGCATCAAGGCCGGGCCCACCACCCTGGGGAGTCGAGATAACCCCCCAAAAAACCACACCAAGCCGGGAGTCTAGTCAGGCATGCTGCAGGATCTCAGCCTTATTCAAACACACAATAGTATGTATGGGAAGGTGAGATAGGGAGGTGAAGCTGGGGCTGGGGCTGGAGCCAATGGGAGCTGCAGGGGAGGGAGGTAGGCCTTTCCTTGACCCACCCACCGGCTTCCCTAGAGTGGAGGGGTCATGTTTGACCAAGAAAGGTCAGAGCCTGTGAGTGCTGAATGCCACATGACATGAGCTGCCCTTACAGGACTGGAGATTGAATCCAGGGAGATTCTACCTCTGAGCTACACCCCCAGTCCTATTTTTTATTCCTTATTTTGAAACAGGGTCTCACTAAGTTGTGGAGGGCCTCACTAAGTATCTGAAGCTTGCCATGAACCCAGATCCTCCAGTCTCAGTCTCTCAAGTACTGGGATTACAAGCATTCACCACCCCACCCGGCTACCTTGTGTCTTTTTATTGGAGAGTTGAGACCATTTATATTCAGTGTGATTATTGAGAGATGATTTTTAATTCCTACCAGTTTGAGTTTTGACTTCTGTTTAGATAGTGTTTGATTCTCTGGTTCTGACATTTACTTGTTAGTTCTTTGTGGTTAATCTCTTTGAGTATTTTCTCTAGTGCTGCTTTGGAAGACATAAATTCTTTCAGTTTCTGTTTGTCATGAAGGTTTTTATTTCCCCATCAATTTTGAGAGAGAGTTTTGCTGGGTAGGAGAATCTTCGCTGCAAGTCATTTTCTTTCAGAGTTTGGAATACATTACTGCAGCCTGTCCTGGCTTTCATGACTTGGTTTGGGAGATCTGGAGTGATTCTCATTGGTTTGACTCTAAATGTCACTTGACCTTTTACTTTTCTTGCTTTTAAGATTCTCTCCTTGGCTTCTACACTGGTCAATTTGATTATTATGTGGTGTGGTGAACCTCTTCTTTGGTCTTGTCTAGATGGGGTTCTATATGTTTTCTCTACCTGGGTATCAACTTCTCTCTCTATGTTTGGAAAATTCTCTGATATTACTTCTTTGAAAAGATGGTTTACTCCATTAGTTTTAACTTCTAATCCCTCTTCTATGCCTATTATTCTTAGGTTAGCTCTTTTAAAATTGGCCCAGATCTTGTCAATGTCTAATTCATGCTGTCAAATTTTATGTACTATGGATTCATTTTTGGAGTGGTCATCTTCTAAGACTGAGATTCTATTTTCCATGTGGTCTAGTCTACTCTTTATAGTTTGCATTGATGCCTTCACTTCAATTACTGCATCTTTCACATCCTTCACTTCCTTCAAGGCTTCTCTTTGAGTCTTGTTCAAGGTGTGAAGTTCTTTATTTATTTGTTCCTTTATTTCTTTCCAGCTTTCCCTGTGTTCTTTTTGGAAATCTTGTATCATTTCTACTAGTAAAGATCTGAATTGTTCTTCTGGTAATCTCTGCCATTCTGCATTGGTGAGTTCTGTTATTGTGGGGTTGTGGTGGCTCATTGTTTCTTTGCTATTTTTCCTTCCCATGGTTTCCCTGTTTAACTTTATGCCTTTTCTTCTCTTACAAGCTTTCTCTCAAATTATAGGTTTCTTATTTTTATTTTTTGTGAATAATATCTTCTATTAAATTGTGATTACTCTAGGGTTTCTTCTGCCCATTGTAATGGTGCTGTTGGTGGGTTTCAGGTGTTGACTTCTAGGGTCTGTTTGTTGCTTCTGTTATGGGGATTCATCTTAGAGGCATGAGTAGAACAGTTTGTGGCCTCTTTCTTTTTAGCCCTCAATGTGGGATAAGTTGAGCTATTCCTTCTACCAGCAGAGGTGAGTTTATCCTTGGTGTTTGTTAGTCCTTTCTGGTGGTTCAACTCTCTGGTCCAGTCTCTGCAGTAGGGATGTAGAGATGTCCAAATTGAGTGCTGCTCTGGCTCTGGAAGGATAGGTGAGTTGGGATGTCCCCATCGCAGGCTTAAGCTGGTCATCTCAGCTGTTCTGGTCACTGTCAATAGTGCGGGGATATGCCACCTGATTAGGGTGTGGAATTCTGGAGTCACTTACTCCACATCTGGTCGCTGGGTAGGCAGGAGGTGGTTAGATGTCTCAGTGCTAGTAGACCCCACTCTGGGTGGCTGGCTCAATGGCTGCTGCTGAATCCATGGTGTGTGCTGCTGCCACAGGAGCTGGCTCCTTTGCTCTCCCTGGTCTGCTTTCTGGGTTCTTTTCAACTGCACTTCAATTTTTGGTACTTTTTTCACTTGTTTTTTTGCTGCTTTTTTTCTTCCTTCAAGAAGCTGCTTTTACAGCAGTTTTGATTCAAGATATATAGCACCTGAAGAGAGATGTTTCACTCAGTCGCCATCTTGGGCTCCATCCTGAGTGAGACTTTCTGGTGAATGCTCCAACTTATAAGCAACTTCTATGAGTATGATACGCTTATCTCTTTTGAAGATAAATCAGCAACAGGTTTCCACTTTGAGAGGGAAATATATGTGGTTAAGAATGAGCTATGGAAAGAAAATAAAAGGCTAGAGGAAGTGAGGCTCTACCCAGTGCATACATATATACACACACCCACAGATCCAAAAGCAATATTTTAGTTCAACTGCTCTACACATATTGGAGTATATATAAGAGGATTGGAGAGAAGAAGGGAAAAGAGGGGGGATGAGGAAGAATTATAAATAATGTAAACATAGCCTTGAATATATACACCATTTTCATCAACTCAGTCAAAGTTTCCCTTCTGTTTCATATAAGATCATGGAATTTCAGAGGTAGAAGACTTCTTTGAGATAATTCAGTTTCATCATTTTACATTTAGAGAAACAGAGCCCTAAGAGAGAGGAGGTTATTTACCTATGGTCACTTTGCCACTTTGTTTTACTAAAAGATAGTGTGGAATCATGTTTAGGAGTGTGGCTATTGGAGAGAAATTGCAGAAATTGAAATCTGAGCTCTGCAGCACACTACCTTAGGGACCTTGGCAAGTCACTTAACTGCCCTGTTCCATGATTTTCTTTATCTATAAAATAGGTATTAACAATAACACCTACCTTATAGTCTGATGCCTGATAATTGCCATAGAATATTGTTCTGTTTTGATAATTCTTTCATTCTAAAGCCAATGATTTCCACATACCAAGTTGTCTCTCCCTAGCCTTATGGTGACTAAGTAAATGGACATAAACCTCTCTGTGAACTTAAATTTTTCATCTGTGTTTATACGTGATGAGGGAAAAATTCTAGACCACTTCTACTTGGATTTCACCTTGTTAGCAAGTAGTCAAAAGCACAAGGGCAAGTCATAGGTGGTGACATTTGAATTTTTATCATGTGACTATCTTAATGGATATGCTACAGCATCATGCGCTTTAAATACCCATTTGCTTTGTTTTAAAGTTTATCATCAGAATAATAAATGAGTGAATAAATAATTGTTCAGATGTGAATAGCATTATATGTACATTTGTTTTTCTTCTGAGTTGACTAGATTATTATCATGTCTAAATAACATTTACTTGACATCACACTTATAGTATGCCATATTGGACACTGAATGGAAAAGCCAATTAAGTAATTATGAGGGTACCCTTAACCATACAGTATTTGAGACAACATTTTGCAGATGCAGAATTATTGTGATTCCAAACTTTGCTAGATTTAAAAATCTTTTTCTTGATGTTATTTTTTTTACTTTAAAAATGTACTATTTGCCACTGAATTCGATCTCTGCTTCTCAAACCTTTGACAAATATGACAGACATATACTTTCAAAGTCCTAAGCCCAGAGCTGTGTGTTTCCATCTCATGTACAAAGAGACCTGGAATGCATCTCTCATCATCTGGGTTCACTGATACAAATTTTAAGACAGATTGTTGTTGGGAAGGAGATAGGGGCCTTTATAATTTTTGTGGTTTAAAGGAAGATTGCTTCCAAGAACACTCAATAACCTTGAATAGGTGGGACATTCCTTGCTAAATCCTGACTGCAAATAGCTGTGACTAGAGTTTTGAAAATGGTTCATAATGGCTATATGAATCTCTCTCCACCCTCTGAAGATCATGCTCTGGGACTCTAAGAAGAGAGTCAAATTGCCTGATAATATAGCTGTTCAGTGGAATTTCAGTGATTGTTCTGATACTGTTTGTAAATAACAAATAAGTTAAATCAAGTATAGCCCTTTCCCAATACCTTATTCTTTTTGTTTGTGCATTGGGGGTGAATCTAGGAGAATTTTACCTCTGAACTAGACCCCTCCCAGACTATTTTATTCTTGAAACATGGTCTTACTTGCTGAGAATAACCTTGAATCTGTAGTCTTCCTGTCTCAGCCTCCTAAATACTGGAATTACATGTGTGTACCACTTCATCTGGTTTTCAATACCTTAATATTTAGTGCTCAAACACTACTTCATTTGTATTACAAAGAATTTCATTCTTTTCAATATTAGAGTTGTTTATGTATTGCTTGTACTTTGGGAGGCAAAAACTATAGTTTACTCATTTCCACATTTTCCCTTTGTCTTCTTGAGAGTGTTCAACAATTTTTTTTTTTTTTGCGGTACTGGGGGTTGAACTCAGGGGCATTCTACCCCCAAGCTATACCCCCAGCCCTATTTTTTATTCTTTATTTTGAAACCGAGTCTCACTAAGTCGCGGAGTGCCTCACTATGTAGCTGAGGCTGGCCGCGAACCCGGATCCTCCGGTCTCAGCCTCCCGAATGCTGGGATTACAAGCATGCACCACCACGCCCGGCTTAGAGTGTTCAACAATTTTTAATTGTTAATTAATTCATTCACTCAAAATGTATTGATCAAGTGTTTACAATATTCCAGACATTGTGTTAATTCCAAGTATATAACACGGAATAAAACAGATAAAGCCTACCACCATATAGCTTATATTTTAGTGGGGAAAGACAGAGGACAGACCATAAACAAATAAGTAAAATATATAGGATTTCATTTGGCAGTAAGTTCTTTAGAAAGATAGAAGGATGAGTACTAACATTTTTGGTGGGTTTTCACTGGGAGATTGCCATGGTCCTGAGATGGGAATATACCTGGTGTTTTCAGAAACAGAAAGGACAATGAGACTGTAGCACATGAGATAGCGGGAAGAGGTCAGGAGATCAGTTTGGAGAGATTAGGGTAGGACCCTTGTAGGGCATTACAAGCATTTGGCATTTATTTATTTATTTATTTATTTATTTATTTATTTATTTATTTATTTATTTATTTTACGACTGGAGATTGAACTCAGGGGCATTCTACCTCTGAGCTACATCCCAGGCCCTATTTTTTATTCTTTATTTTGAAACTGGGTCTGACGAAGTTGCAAAGGTCCTCACTAAGTAGCTGAGATTGGCTGTGAACCCAGATCTTCCTGTCTCAGCCTACCAAATACTGGGATTACAAATGTGCACCACCACGCCCAGCTGGCTTTTATTTTGAAGTAAAGAAAACACCATTACTACTTCAGAAGGAAGGGAAGACATGACTGGCTTATATTTTAAAATTTGCCTTCCAGTTACAGTTGGAAGAGTGTGATATCAGTGGACAATGGTGTAAGCAACAGATCAATTAGAAGACTGTTGCTGGGCTGCGTGTATAGTACAATAGTAGAGTGCTTGCCTAATATGATGAGGCCCTGGGATCAATTCCAACACCGTAAAATAAATAAATGAAGTTTCATTGGAGAATGTCACAATAATTCTGGTGGGAAATGCTGGCTTGAAGCACTATGATAGGAATTGGAGAGGTATGGCTGGATTCTGGATATATTTAAAAATAGCACTAATAGGATTTACTAGTGGACTCCATGTGGGATGTGAAAGAGATATGAAAGACAGGAGTCAAAGATGACCACATTTTTGGGGGGTGCTAGGGATTGAACCCAAGTTTGTTCTACCACCAAGGTATACCCCAGCTCTTTAATTGCTGAGTCTGGCTGAGAAGCTGAGATCCTCTGGTCTCAGCTCCCAAGTATTGGGATTGTAGGCATGTGCTCCCATTCCTAGCTAAAAGTGACCCTTTTTTGGCCTGAGCAAACAGCACAGAGTGGAAATCTACTAAAATAGAGAATACTATGAAAGGAGCAGTTTTGGGAAGCAGTGGGAATCAGGCGCTCATATAAAATTTGAGATACCTTTTGAATAAACAAGTAGAGATACTGAGTAGACATTTATATATTCAAGCCTGTGACTCAGCGGACAGTTCCATACTGGTGCTACAAATTGAGAAGTTATGAGACAATATATGAAGCCATGAGATGATATTAGATTAGAATGTTGCTGGATCATCATATATAATATTGTACCTGCCTACTTCCTAAGCATGCTCATCTCTTATACTAATTCAAACCAAGCTAGGTGTCTCCATAGACCATTTATGGGATTATTAGGTGTAAGAGTTAAATAGTTTGTAATATATGTGTGCCTACAGTAGTATTAAGTGGTATAGGGAATACAAAGAGGTATAGGGCTCAAATCTTTCCTTCAAGGATCTTAACATTTAGTTAGAGCAATAAAACCTCAACCTGTAAAATTTTGTTTACACTACAAAGCAAGATGTACCATTTAATAAATACAGATGAGTCCATAAAACTATACTAAGTGGTTCCTGTGTTCTATGTGTTTACCATAAAAGCAATTGAAATGCCAATGAGTGAGATCCTGTACATGATAGGGGAGCCATTGTTATAGATTCTCAAACTAATTGTCTTACTGGCCTCTTCTCAGAAAAAAAAAATACTCAGGTTCCCCTTGAGTGCTTTCACTGCTCCCTTATTTGTATTCAGAGGCAGAGTCTCCTGATTGCAGCTGAGCTACTCTGTGGATCTTTCTAACATTCCCCCCTTGGAATAGTATCCCAGAATTTGGGAATCTATGAATTCTAGGTGTCTATAGGTTTCTTTTCTTTTTCGTGTGTGTGTGTGTGTGTGTGTGTGTGTGTGTGTGTGTGTGTGTGTATGTGTGTTCATGTTCCTGGGTATTGAATCCAAGGGCATTCTAACTCTGAACTACATCCCCATTCTTATTTTATATTTTATTGGGAAACATTGCCTTCCTAAGTTACTGATGGCCTAAGTTGCTGAGTCTGGTTTCTAGCCTGCAATCCTCCTGTCTTAGCCTCCCAAGTACTGGGGTTACAGGCATGCACCACTATGCCTGGCCTATAGACTTCTTTGAAAACACATATGATGAAGAGCTGAAGAAAAATAAAGGAGTCATTTTTCACTGCAAAATAGAGTCATAGTGATTTGGTTTCAAACTAAGATTTTATGTTGCAGTAGTAGATGTAAATGGTGATGATAAATTTATGTGGAAAAGGAAAATAGCATTTTTACAGGGCTTTAGCTTTACAGAATCCTTTGACATCTCAGATGGCACTTGATCTTCTCAAACCTTCCTCACTAAGCAGGGCAGCTAATGCCTCTACTGGCCCTAAGAGCTTCAGCAGATCCTAGCTCAGAATTCTGTAGGGAAAGGGGGTTCTTTCAATGATTTATCATGAAGTTTAATATTGCTATTTCTAAACTCGATTTAGATCTTGCTGTTCCTATACCGGTGTAGTCATCAGAAGTATCGTTTACATCATCTTAGTACTATGAAGAACAAAAATTTACCACCTCCCAACTCATTAAAAATGCTCTGCAGGCCTGAGGCTCAAAAGCCACAATATGAACACAAAGAGCTCTGTCCCCCCTCAAGGACACTTTATTTCATGAGCCCTGGTAGCTACCTAACTCACTCAGAATCCTTCTCTTCCTCAGAGCCTCTGTCTTAAATGTAATATTAAACCAGAGGCAAGAATGTGTTCTTTCTGAATGTAGTTCTCTTACTAGTTTTCAAATGTGGGTTGTGCTTGCTTAATATTTACATTCCTGGCCACTTTCAAATCTGATAATGTTTTTTAATCTAGCCACTGTCTTTAGTTTTTAAAACATGCATACACCATAAAGCAACATTGCTCTTTATTTGATTTCCAGTACAAAATATTTTTGAAGGCTGTCTCTTCTTTGAATATTTCTGATACTGAAACCTCCTGCTTAATCATAAATGCTTAATAATGTATGCATGTAACTCACAGTGTTATTATTGCCTCCTGCTAACTTCATGTCATCTTGTTTATCTTTTGCTTCACTCCTTTGACAGTATTATCAGGACCAATTGTGAATCTGCCAGATGCATTCCCTTGCAAAAGGACAAATCTAAGAAGGCTTGTGTTTTCTCTCTCTTTCAGGACTACTTTCATTAAAGAGCTTCTTCATCCATTTTTCATGAAACTGAGCTTACTCAGAGATGGAGCAAACAGACTGCAAACCCTACCAGCCTCTGTCAAAAGTCAAGCATGAAATGGATCTAGCTTATACCAGTTCTTCTGATGAGAGTGAGGATGGAAGAAAACCAAGACGATCATACAATTCCAGGGAAACTCTGCATGAGTATAACCAGGAACTGAGGATGAATTACAATAGCCAGAGTAGAAAGAGGAAAGAAGTAGAGAAATCTACTCAAGGTATGTTTTTATTGGATTTTTAGAACTGATATTATCCCTCATTAGGCAATGCTTGTGTGTATAAACCTATGTTTTAAAAGCAAATTTGCTGATGTTAACTGGTTAATAATTCAAAATACTTATATTTGCTTGGTAAATCTGTTTCATATGCTACCACAGCAGAGGTTGTGGGTTACATGTGTTTGTTTACAGATTATGCATGAATTTGTATGCTACAATCCTCTTATCAGTGCATTTGGAATTTTTCTAATCCTACAAATAGCCATTTACAGACTGAAAGATAAATAATTTATAGTAAGATGAAAAGTAAGCCGAGCGTGGTGGCGCACGCTTGTAATCCCAGCATTCGGGAGGCTGAGACCCGAGGATCCGGGTTCGCGGCCAGCCTCAGCTACCTAGTGAGGCACTCCGCAACTTAGTGAGACCCTGTTTCAAAATAAAGAATAAAAAATAGGACTGGGGGTATAGCTCAGAGGTAGAATGCCTCTGAGTTCAATTCCCAGTACCGCAAAAAAAAAAAAAAAAAAAGAAAAAAGAAAAGAAAAGTAGACAGCTAAGTGCTTTTCAAGCCATTGCCTATGTGGGGCAAAAGTCGCAAATAGATATATGGCTAGCAAGTTAGTGGAGACCACCAAATGAAGGTCCAAAAAGTCTGTCAACAGATTGCAGAAACCTATGCAGCACAGTCTAAAGGGAAAGTAAGAACTTTTGGAACCCATTTTACCACAACTATATTTTAGATCATATTTTTTAGGCAGCCTTGGCTTCTCAATTATGGATTGACAAGATAACATCTAATGAATAAAACTCAGGTAGATAGAAATATGATTTCCTATTTTCAATTTGTAGATAAGCAGTATTAGACAATGTTTTTTTTTTTTTTTTCGGTACTGGGGGTTGAACTCAGGGGCGTTCTACCTTTGAGCTATACCCCCAGCCCTATTTTTTATTCTTTATTTTTGAAACCGAGTCTCACTATGTTGCGGAGTGCCTCACTAGGTAGCTGAGGCTGGCCGCGAACCCGGATCCTCTGGTCTCAGCCTCCTGAATGCTGGGATTACAAGCATCGCCACCACGCCCGGCTTCTAGACAATGTTTTAACAACATCTGTTTGGATGATTTCCAGATATATATATATTTTAGCCCTAATCTTCATCCTGAAATCTAGTCCTAAATTTTCAGTTACCTGATGGACATTTCCAAATGAATAATACAGGGGCCACTCCAAACCAATATATCTAAAACGTAAGAAATCATCTTAATACTTTCAATATCAGACCCCTTTATATAATATGACTTATTAATGATGCCCCCACTCTCCCATTCAATCACACATACTTTTTTAATGTGATGAGTTGCTCCATCCAGAAGAATTGATCTCTGCATCTCTCAAATCCATCTTCCCTTCATTCCTGTCATCATTACTGTAATTATATCTTGCCTAAACTGCATTTTGTTTCCTAATTAGTCTGCTTGTGTACAACTCCATCCCTCTTCAATCCCCTTGCTGTGTTATGTCTTTCTAGGCTGAGGATGATTTTTATGGAGGTAGTAGGGATGGAATTCAGAGTCTTGTGCATGCTAGACAAATGCTGTACCACTGAGCTGTATTTCCATCCCTAAACTCTTTAATGGACTGCCCTTGCCTACTATCTCCCTTTATACACACATAATCATCTTTCAAGGCTTAACTTAAAAAGGTGCATTACGACTGAATCCTTACTATGGCATCATCCCCATCATCACTATCCAATTTTGTAGATGATGTCTTCTTCCATGTTCTTCAAGAATACTTTACTTGTACCTTTTTTATGGAGATACACACACACACACACACACACACACACACACACACATCCTCCTACATTGTGTACTCGATGAAGATGATAATCATGATTTATTTATTGATCTCTTTTTTATATAAAGTATACATGTGGTATGTGCCCTATAATTATTTCATGGAAGGGATTAGCTACTATCAACTGAAACACAAATACCAATCATGTATTGAAAACTGCTCTTTAAATATTACCATGCAAAATGAAGTTATTGTACAGGAAAGTTATTCTATTTTGATTAATACTAAAATCTTATATTCAAAAAATCATTAAATTGAGCCAAAGATTTAAGATATTCTAGTAACATCTAAATATACATTAAATATTTGTGATATTAACTATATTACTCATTTTTGGGGGGATTGAACACAGGGGCATTCTACCTCAGAGCTACACCCCCAGCCCTATTTTTTATTTTGAAGCAGGGTCCCACTAAGTTGCAGAGGGCCTCACTCAGTAGCTGAGGCTGGCCGCAAACACCGATCTTCCGGTCTCAGCCTCCCAAGTACTGGGATTACAAGCATGCACCATTATGCCCGAACTTATTACTCATTTTTATCTATCAACATAATTGGTAAATGTTTTGTACGTGACTTTTCAAGTAGTTCATTTTAATCGCTCCTATTTTTTCAGCTAAAGAACATGTACATTTGTTTTAAAATAGTTTTCTTCTCCTCTCTCTTGACAGTTAATGAATGCTTTTCAATGAGAATTTTGGGCTCTATTATACTTTAATAAATGTGTAGTTCTCATTAAAATATTTCTCTATAAGTTTGTCCTTACATAACATGAATTCCTATTTATGAGTTGTGTGTTATAGGATAGAGTTGTAGAGTGAGTGACCTAATATTTTGTGGTTCTAAATAAGAATACACTCTGGCAACAGCTATAAAAGAATAAACATTTTTTTTATGTTAAGTCAGTATAAAGAGCTAGCTGGCCTCAGATTTTATCTCTGTGCACTGTGATCAAAAGAAATTTGGGGTGAGCACTTTGTTTTCTCTAATTCTATCAATAAACCATTTATAAGACATAAGCTTTTATTTAGTACCAAGTATGTGTCAAACCTTGAGTGCTATACTGGTAATGAAGATTATTGCTTGTAAGAAACTCATATGTGGGAGAAAAATAGATATTCGCAAAAATCATTGCAATTAAATATAATAAGTGTTTTTAAAATAGTCCCTCATTATCCATGACTTTGTTTTACATGATTCCAATTACACACAGTCAGCTGAGGTCCAAAAATAATAAAAGTGAAATTCCAGAAATAAACAATTCATAAATTTTAAATTGCATGCTGTTCTGAGTAACATAGTGAAATTTCATCCCTCTCTGTCCTGCCCAGGACGTGAACCATCCATTTGTCCAATGCATTTATATTGTATGTGCTACCAGTCCCTTACTCATCTTGTAACTATCTCAATTATCAAATTGACTGTTGTGGTCTTGCAATGCTTGTGTTCAAGTAATACTGATTTTACTTAACAGTAACTCAAAAACACAAGCATAGTGATGATGGCGATTTGAATATACCAAAAGGAAGCCATAAAGTGCTTCTTATTAGAGAAAAGGTGAAAATTATTGACTTACATAAATAAAAAGAATCACGTTCTGAGGTTGCTAAAATCTGTGATAAGAACAAATCTTTTATTCATCAAATGGTAAAGAAGGAAAAAGAAGTTCATGTTAGTTTTGCTGTTACACTTTAAACTGCAGAAGTTACAGCTGCAGTGCATAGGTGTTTCATTAAAATAGAAGAAGGCATTAAATTTGTGGGTGGAAGACATGAAAAGAAAATATGTTCCAATAAATGGCAGCATGTTGAACCAGAAATCATTGAGCCTATATGAAAACTTCAGCAAGGGATCCTTGGAAACAAATGACACAAATCCATTTACTAAAGTTACACAGATTCAGGAATAAGTTCATAATTAAAAATATATAAACTGCCGGAGGGGTTGCTTTTGCTGATGAAGAAACCACTGCCATACTAATAGCAGAATTGAAGAAGTTGATAATAGAAAAAGGATACCACCCAAAGAAAAGTTTTCATTGCAGTGAAACTAGGCTCTTCTGGGAGAAGATGCTCAATACAACTGATATTCATAAAAGTACAAATTATAAAGTCCAAGTTATAAAACATGGAAGAACAGATTGACTCTCATAATGTGTGACAATGCTGCAGGGTACATGATAAAGCCAGGCAGAGAGTACACAGCAAAAAAAAAAAAAAAACTCATCTATTGATGATCTGGCAACATTATCAGAAAATGTGGGTGACAGCCATCTTTTCTATGGAATGTTTCCATAGAATGCTTTATCCCAGAAGTGAAGAAAAACCCTTGGAAGAAATCTTAGAATTTAAAGTCCTATTAATAATAGACCATGTACCTGGTCATCCTGATTCTGTTTGCTACAAAAATGAAAATCATATCAAGGTTATATTTTTACCTCCAAGTACAACTTCATTGCATCAGCCCTTTGAGCAGGACATTATTTGGTCTGTCAATCCCATATATACCCACCTGGTATTTAAGTGCATTGGATCAGCTGCTGATGCTGACCCTAATCTGGACATGATGTAATGCTAGAAATCATTTACTGCCACTGATAAAATAGCACTTATCAAATTCGCAATGGATGAATTAAAACCATAATCTTTAAATGCCTTATAGAAGAACATATGGAGTGAAGTCATGAATTATTTTAAAAGTTGGGGATTGATGGAGAAGAAGCACTCATGCAGCAAGACAAGATGGTAGAGAAGGATTTGCCAATGTGCTTGATGAAGAAATGGAATAATGCATTGAAAGCCATCAAAAAGTGTTAACAAATAAAGAACTGAAAGATCTTATTTAGTCATCTACTGAGGAAAGAAAGATGAAGACGAGGAAACTAAAGCAGAACCAACAATATGAGCATCACTGAAATTTACCAACATGTTTCAAATTTCACAGACATTAATGCTCAAAATTGTGGAATATGATTCTCAGGTTGACTCAGCATTGAAGTCATCTGTATGATCACAAGATGATTATATAACCTCTACAGCAATACTTGATGAGTTAAAGGGAAAGAAATAAACTGAGTGTGGTGGTGCACACCTGTAATCCCAGTACTTGGGAGGCTAAGGAGGATTGCAGGTTGGTGACAAGGCCTCAGCGACTTAGCAAGACTCTCAGCAACAGCAAAACCCTGTTTCAAAACAAAAAAATAAAATGATCTAGATGTGTAGCTCAGACATAGAATGCCTCTGGGTTCAATCCCTAGTACCAGATTCAAGAATTTTGAATAAGCATTTACCAGCAGGACATTTTAAGTGGATAAATTAGCAGGTGCAAAGTACAAAGGCTATAAGAAGACCTGGAATGGTGAAATGCTCATATGGCTAGAGAAAGATACTTTGGAGGTAGGTCATGAAGTTTCTTATGTGCCTAATTTTTTGCCTTTAAACATATAAAATACACTTTTAATTGGTGGATAATTCCATGATGAATTATTAAGTGTAGGCAGCAGAGCAGAAGAGTGATTGCAGTTGGGAATGTCTACATGCAGAGAGAACATCTATGAGGCCATTGAATTAGCCCAAAGATAAGAATAGCACGGAGAGTTAAGTAATGACTAAGAAGGTGAAACTACACAATCAAGAAGTATTAGTATGATCAAATTGATAGGACTTGCTAATTGATAGATGGTTGAGGTCAAATGGGATAACAGAGTCAAGGATAACTAGAGTTTAAATTTTGGAAACTCGGAGTATTATGAAGGAACATAATAGAAGTGGATTTGGAAGGAAAGAGGGTGGTTTTTTTTGGACATGTTAAGTTTAAGATGCTGGTTTAACATCAAGGTGGATTTTCCATCAGGCAGTTGGAAGTGGGTATCTAGGGTTCAGGACAGATCTGGGCTGTGGATATAAGTGGATTTGATTTCATCAGTGTCTAAGAATAGTAAACGTCTGGGGATGGGTGAAATTTCCCAGGGAAAGTGTGTAGGATTAAAATAGAGGGTCCAAGGACAAAAACCTGAATCTGTCATCCATGAATGGACAGAAACACATTTTGAATCTATTTATATTTTAGTCGGCACCATCCTTTAGTGCACAAACTTATATAAACTAAAGTATAAAAATCCAGGATCTGAAAGTCTGGATACTCAGGATTCCATCTGCTGCTGATTTGCTGATCTATAGAGACACCTAAGAATAACAATGTACTCCTTTGGGAAAGAAATGAATTATCCTACCTTAGGCAAAACAGTGGGTTCATTTTTTTTCTAGGAGGACTTGGATCATCTTCGTTGTTTTATTCCATATATTTCTACCTATATGTCAGAAGAAACATTATTAACTCAAAATATGCCATTGTTTTCATCTTACATTAAACCAAATCTGAGCCTATCTCATTATTTTTAATGTTTGTTTTTTAAATTGACAGATAAAATTGTATGTATTTATCATGTACAGTATGATATTCTAAAGTGTCTATACATTGTAAGTTTTCAGAAAATAAATTAATTTTAGGTCAGGAAGGAAAGGAAGAAAAGCAAACAATGCTTATTGGGTACCTTCTATAATGCCAAGCACTGTTCTAGATGCCTTTTCAGATTTACTAGCTGTGCAACCTAAAGTAGATTACTGCAGCTCTGAGCCAGTTTTCTCATTTGCAAAATTGATCACTCCTCCTCCTATCATCCTCCTTCTTCTCCTCCTCCTTCTTAATCATCATCACAGTAATTATAATATGATAACATTTTAAAATTGTACCTAATTTGTTCTAGAACTCTGGTAGGTATGGTACTTTACACCAGCTCTTCATCAACACCTTATAAGATGAGGTACCTCATTCAGATGAGGTAACTGAGGATTAGAAATATCTTGCTGGAGATTCTGCAGCGAAGTAGTCAGGGTTAGGATTGGAAATCAAGTCTATGGCTCCAAATCCCCTATTTTTCTTATACTATGCCTCCTCTCATACTTACCTGGGGAAATTGTGATAAGGACTAATTGCCATCACAAGTGGAAAAATATCTAGGAACTCAAGAAATGTTATTTTCCCTTCATTTCCTTTTATAACAACCTTGTCAGCCTTTTTATGTACCAGTGACAAAGGGTTTACAAAGGTGTTAAACTCCTTTCTATTCTTAATATCATTGTAATAGAGTAAATGAAATGCTATATGATTTATCATGAAATATTTTTGAGCCTTTTTCCCACCTTTTAGGGAAGTTCATGTCTTATCCAATTCAGGACTAGTTTTGAGAAAAAAAAATAAGATTCCATCTGAAAGTATGTTCACATTTTTATCTTCATTTGCCAAGAAAGCAGCTACCCCTCCCCCATACTCATGTCGAGTGCTGGGTTTTGAAGATGATTTTCTTATCTTCCAAAAGTCTTCAAATGAAAGGCTGAACACTAATCTAATTTTAGTCACAAGTCTTCCCTAACAGCATGAATTAACCCCAAGAAAACTTATTTGATATGATTTTGTGCAGGTTGAATGGCAGGGGTAGATTTCTTGCAGACACATGAAATTGGAGGTTCCCAAGCAAACACACTTCCAAGGGGAGCATAAATTAACTCAGAAATTAGTTTAAAACAAGTAAAAGTATAAATGTATTAATATACAAAACAAAGATAATTATTTTAGTGATGATAATTGCCTTATAATTTTTATATAGATTAGAGTTTTTTTGTTTGTTTGGTTTTGGCAGTACTGGGAATTGAACTCAGGGACATTCTACCTCCAAGCTATACCACCAGCCCTATTTTTTTTATTCTTTATTTTGAAACAGGGTCTCACTGGGTTGCGGAGTACCTCACTAGGTAGCTGAGGCTGGCCGAGAACCCGGATCCTCCGGTCTCAGCCTCCCAAATGCTGGGATTACATGCGTGTGCCACCACGCCCAGCTTAGATTAGGGATTTTTGGTTAAAAAAATTTATTGGTGCATTATAATCATACATCTTTGTGAGGTATGAGCTGGTAGGGTCATATATGCACACAAGTCTCAGTTAACCCTTCCCCAATTCCCACCCTGTTTCCTCCCCACTCCCCCCTTCTCATGTTGGTTTACTGATTGACTTTGATATGTTTGTGAATGTACATCATGTGCATTAGGCTGTTTCTCTCACCTCTCCCTTCAATCACCTTCAGATAGGTCACCTTCTTTACTCATCGATGGTTTTCCTTCTTTGTCTAGAATACTTCTTATGATCCACTTTCTCCCTAGCTTCTGCAAATTAGGGAGAGCATCTGATTTTTTACTTTTTGTGACTGACTAATCTCACTTAAGAATGCTTTTCAGGTCCCTCCATTTCCCTGCAAATGACATGATTTTCTACTTCTTTATAGCTAAATAAAATTCCATTGTGTACATAACCCATACTTTTGTACTCCATTCATCTGTTGATTGACATCTTGGCTGGTCCCATTGTTTGGAAATTATGAATTGTGCAGCTATAAACATAGATAAACATGCATTAGTTTGGTAGTTTTGTTTCCATTCTTTTGGGTAGATACCCAGAAGTGGTATTGCTGGATCATATGGTAGCTTCATTCCCATTCATCTGAGTATCCTGCATACTGTTTTCCAGAGTGGTTACACTAATCTACAATCCTACCAGCAATGTATTAGAGTTCCCAGTTCTCCACACCCTCTCCAGAATTTGTTTTGTGTGTGTGTGTGTGTGTGTGTGTGTGTGTGTGTGTGTGTTTAATGGTTGCTATTCTAATTGGAGTTACGTGAAATCTCAGGGTAGTTTTGATTTGCATCTCTCTGATTGCTAATGATGTTGAACATTTCCTCATACACTTATTGGCTATTTGTATTTCTTCCTTTGTGAACTGTCACTTGCCCATTTTTTGATTGGGTTATTTTTTCTTAGTGGTGAGTTTCTTGAGTTCTCTGTATATTTTGGATATTGGTCCTCTATCAGAGGAATAGTTGGCAAAAATTTTCTCCCATTCTGATGACTCTCTGTTGAGGTTCTTAATAGTTTCCTTTGAGGCACAGAAGCTCTTCAGTTTAATGCAATCCCATGTATTGATCCTCCCTTGAATTTCGTGACCCTTTAGGGTATTGTTGAGATAGATTTTACTTGTGCCTATGTGTTGAATTATTGGACCTATGCCCTCTTTAAGTAGCTGCAAGGTCTCTGGTCTGATTTCCAGGACTTTGATCTATCTTAAATTGACTCAGATGCAGGGTGAGAAAGTGGGGTTTATTTCCATTTTTCTGCATATGGTTAACCAGTTTTGCCAACACCATTTGTTAAAGAGGATATCTTTTCTCCAGTGTATGTTTTTGGCCCCCTTTGTCAAAAATCAATTGGCTGTAAGTGTGCAGATTTATTTCTCAGTCTTCTAATCTACTCCTTGGTCCATGTGTCTGCTTTTGTGCCAATACCATGCTGTTTTTATTACTATGGCCTTACTATACTTTGAAGTGAGGTATTGTCATGTCTCCTGCCTGGTTGTTGTTGCTAAGAACTACTTTGTCTATTCTGGGCTTTTTGTTTTCTAAATTAATTTAAGGACTGATTTTTCTATGTGTGCAAAGAATGAATGGGTATTGCATTGAATCTGTATATCACTTTTGGAAGAATGGCCATTTTTATTATATTTATTCTACCTATCCAAGAGCATGGAAGATCGTTACATCTTCTAAGGTATTCTTTGATTTCTTTTTTCAGTGTTTTAAATGTTTCTTGTAGAGTCTTTTATCTCCTGGGTTAGGTTTATTTCTAGGTATTTTATTTTGGGGAGGCAATATTGTGAGTGGAAATGTTTTCCGTATTTCTTCTTCATCTCTTATTTTGGTAATTTGGGTTTATTCTCTCTTTCTTTTGGTTAGGTTGGCTAGTGCTTTATCTATCTTGTTTATTTTTTCAAGAAACCAGATTTTGGTTTTGTTGATTTCCTGTATTGTTTCTTCATTCTCTACTTTGTTGATTTCAGCTTTGATTTTAATAATTTCCTGTCTTCTACTGGCTTTGGGGTTAGACTGCTCCTGTTTTTCAAGGGTTTTGAGATGTGTCATGAGGTTGTTTATTTGGTGATTTTCTATTTTTCTTATATGGGCATGCACTGCTATGAATTTTCCTCTTAGTACTGCCTTCAAGCTGTCCCAGAGGTTTTGATATGTTGTGTCTGTTTTTATTTGTTTCTAGGAATTTCTTAGTTTCTCCCCTTACTTCCTCTATGACCTGTTCCTTATTCAGTAGTGTGGTGTTCAGTCTCCATGTTTTTATGTGGTTACTCTGGGTTTTATTGTAGTTGATTTCTAGTTTCATTCCATTGTGGTCTGAAAAGATGCAGGGGGTTATGTCACTTTTTAAATTTATTTGTACTCACTTTGTGGCACAGGATGCAATCTATTTTGGAGAAGGTTCCATGTGCAGCTGAGAAAAATGTGGATTCAGCCATAGTTGGGTGGAATATTCTGTATGTGTCTAATAGTCTATTTGGTTTATAGTTTATATTTGGTTTATGTTTGAAGCATCTTTACTGATGTTTTGTCCAGAAGATTGTTCTAGCGATGTGGGAGGAGTGTTAAAATCTCCTCATATTATTGTTTTGGGATCTATGTGGGACTTAATATCATGAAGAGTTTGTTTTATGAAAGTAGCTGCACCCATGTTTGGGGCATAAATATTGACTATTGTTATTTCCTCTTGCTGAATTGTTCCTTTTAGCAGTAAAAAAAATGTCCTGCTTTGTCTCTTCTGGTAAGCTTGAGCTTGAAGTCTAGTTTGTCTGATATCATAGTTGCCACTTCTGCTTGTCTTCAACTTCTATTGGCATGTATTACCTTGCTCCAGTCCTTTGTCTTTAGTTTGTGAGTATCATTACTTGTAAGGTGTGTTTCTTGCAGGCAGCATATAGATGGATTATGGGTTTTAATCCATTTGGCCACCTTATGTCTTTTGATTGGGGTGTTGAGGCCATTAATATTCAGTGTGATTATTAGGAGTAATTTTAATTCCTAACATTTTGAGTTTTAACTTCTGTTTGAGGTACTGTTTGTTTGTCTTTGCTTAGTTGTTTGCTTGCTGGAAATTATTATTTCTCTGATTCTGATGTTTATTTGTTAGTTCTTCTTTGTAGCTAATCTCTTTGAATACTTTCTCTAGTGCTGGTTTGAAAGACATACATTCTTTCAGCTTCAGTTTCTCATGAAAAGTTTGTATTTCCCCATTGAATTTGAGAGATAGTTTTGCTGGATAGGAAAATCTTGGCTGCAAGTTTTTTTCTTTCAAAGTTTGGGATATATTGCTCCAGGCCCTCCTGGCTTTCATGACTTGGTTTGGGAGATCTGGAGTGATTCTAATCAGTTTGCCTTTGAATGTCACTTGTTCTTTAACTTTTGCCGCTTTTAAGATTCTCTCCTTGGCCTCTACATTAGTCAGTTTGATTATTACATGGTATGGTGAACCTTTTCTTTGATCTTGCCTAAAGGATATGTTTCCTCTACTTGTGTATCAACCTGTTTTTTATGTTTGAAAATTTTTCTGCTATTACTTCTTTGAAAAGATGGTTGATTCCTTTGATTCCAATTAATATGTATGAATGCTAAAATTTTAGACCACTTTAAACAAGTTAATGGAGGTTGCTTATGAGTTGTACAATATCCAGGAATACAAAGATTTTGATCAAAAAAATCTAGACCACATTCTAACAGTGAAAACCTTAGTGTACTTGTAAATTATGAGATGTTTGGTCTATATAATTTTAATATTTTTCTAGTTGCTAATCACTGTGACATGCAGATGAACTCAGGAAAAGTGTTTGAAATCTTAGCCTTCATTCCCTAGATGGATGTAACAATATAATTTCAAATGCAAAGAATAGTTATATATGATCTTAGAAAAATGTGAAAGGTATGATTTTGGTCTATTTGAGAATAAACCCTAAAATTGTCAAAAAGGGGGGGTTGAAGAAAAGAGAGTAGATAGGAAAGAGTGGGGGAAGCTAGTAAAAGTGATGGGGAAGAGAGCAAACCAAAATAACAAAATGACCAACCAAACAAACAAAAAGTCAAAACAACAACAACAACAAAACCCTGTAGTTATAGAAGTACACAGGAGACTTGATTTCTTCAGTTCTCCTGAGTCTGCGTGTATGTTTCAGCCTTTAAATCTCTGCTCACTACATTAGTTTTTCAAGTATGCTCTAGTAATTAGGACCCTGAGGTGATGTCTCTGTCAGTGCAGGCACTGAGTGTTGCTGGTGCCTCTCCCACACATGCTTGAGTCTCTGAACTCTCCACAGGGTCTGTCACATGCCACTTTCTGTCTATGCAGGTGGCGAGTGTCACTGACCCTATTCCTGCATCTCTCTGTCTACACAGGTGGCGAGTGTCAAGTGTATTTGCATGGCGTTTTCCAGAGATCCCTTAATGACTCTGTTCCCTGCAAGCTCTTGGCCTCTCCCATGCCTCCCTTCCAACCCAGCTGCTATAGGGGTGGGCTACAAGTACAAGTCTATCACTTGCTACGAGTCCCTGTAGCCCAGTTATTAACTTACGGTTGAGCATCACTCTGGCTCTAGAGGGAAAGGTGAGCTGAGCCACTGACACTGCTGCTACCGTCACTTCTGCTGCCACAACTGCCACTGTCATTGCTATAAGATCCAGTGGAGCATCCAATCATTTAGATCTCTGTCAAATTTGTAGCAAGATGTTGCCTGCTTAGGATGTACAGATTTGCAGCTGCTTAGTTCACATCAGGTCTCTCTGGATTCTTTGCAAGAGGCCTTTAAATGCTACAGTGCTAGCAGTCTCAGAGCCACGTGCATGCTTAAGATAGCATGCCTGGCTGCTGGCGCTGAGCTCCAGTGCAGCCAGTGCATAGTTCTTGGGAGGAGCTTTTGCACTTCCCTGTTCTGCCTTCTGATTTTTGCTTTTTTCACTCTTTGGCTGCTTTTCCCCCCCCTCCTGTCAAGAAGCTACTTTCACAGCTTTTGCTTTTCAAGATTTACAGCAGCTGAAATCAGCTGCTTTTCTCAGTCACCATCTTGCCTGAAGACTAAGATTAGTTTGAAATGTAACCATTTAACTGCAAAGTAATTAGGAATGAAAAGTTCACCCATGCATAAAAAGGAATTTTGGTGAGAATATTTTTTCAAATCACACAAGATCAAAGATTCCTAATATAATACAATTGACCCAAACATTTCATTTATCCCTTCTTAATCAGTTCCTAATATGATTTTTGTTTGTTTGGCTGGTGGATTGTTTTCCTCTTTAGGATTACAATCTATACCTCTATCGTACATTATCGCCATCTTGTAGAAAATATTAAAACTGTTGAAGCCAGGCATGGTGGCGTATGCCTGCAATCCCAGTACTTGGGAGGCTGAGACAGAGGATCCAGGTTCGCAGTCAGCCTCTGCTACTTCGTGAGGCCCTCCGCAACTTAGTGAGACTCTGTTTCAAAATAAAGAATAAAAAATAGGGCTGGTGGTATAGCTCAGAGGTAGAATGCCACTGGATTCCATCCCCAATATTATAAAACAACAACAACAAAAAAAAACCCTCTTGATTTATATTTACTAATATTACATGAAAGACAAGTGTACTTACCATCCATCCGTTTATCCATTTGCTAATTTATTCATTTATGCATGAACATTCATTTGGTTTCAACTATGTTTCAGGTCCTATTCTAGGTGAATTAAGTTCACCTAGAAATAAATGCACCCTCATGGTTGTTATTTTCTCTTTCCTTGTCCCAGGTTAATGAACCACTTCATCCAACAGCAAGAAGCTGTTTAAGCAACATTGCCACTTGGGGATTCAATGAGTAGCAGAAGCCGAATTTTGAAAAGCACATTTCTCTGTTCTTATTTTAAGCACTTAACAGTGGTTTAAGCTACTCTTTGCATATATCTTGATGGTTTGGATAACAGTTTTTACAAAAAAATCTTGAAAGAAATCTTAATCTCATAATCTGTATCTATGTAGTAAAGATTACAGATGGTGGGTATAATGTAGTGAGGCCTATAAAATGAAAATTCCAATAGCATTTGATCAAATATAGTGAATTTTACTATAGTGAATATGTTATGTTTCTGTAGTTGTCCCGTTTCTATCATAAAAACCTATAATGATTTTCCTGAAAGAACTTATACTATAAAAGAAAATTAGCTGGGCGTGGTGACGCTTGTAATCCCAGCATTTGGGAGGCTGAGACCAGAGGATCCGGGTTCGCGGCCAGCCTCAGCTACCTAGTGAGGCATTCTGCAACTTAGTGAGACTCGGTTTCAAAATAAAGAATAAAAAATAGGGCTGGGGGTATAGCTCGGAGGTAGAATGCCCCTGAGTTCAATCCCCAGTACCGCAAAAAAAAAAAAAAAAGAAAATTAACCAAATTATTATTTATTTAATTTTTTCTTTAATTTTTAAAAATCTATTTTATTTTATAGTATAATTGTAGGCTTTATTTTTCTTTTAAAAATAAAAGATTTTTATCAGTGTTGATATAGCAAACCTTATTCCAGAAAATGCTACACTCATTATTGCACTAGATTATATAATTACATTATTTACTAGATTATATTCTTTTTTTTTTTTTTTTGGACAAAGGAAAAACAAAGAAAGGTTTAATATAGCATGAATTACATTTCAGCCTTCTTTCATCCCCCATTTGTTAGATTGTTACGAGCTGCTCGGCTGCTTCTTGGGTTCACCCGTGTTTCGTTTGTGGGTGCTTCCAGTGGGATGTAAATTCTAACTCTTTGCTTCAGTTCTGAAGGGAGAGGAACATGTATCTCCATGTTACAGATTATTTTCCAAATAGGGTTTTGATGACTTCTTTTTAACCAAATTATTTAGTAATGACTCCAAATGGTCCATGTTTTTCAACTAGTAGCATTTGTTCATGAAAACATTTAGCAATAATTTAGTTATATAGTGTCTAAAATTGAAATGGAATGTCCATGACACTGTGCCACTGCTCCCTCTACCTGTCCATGGGAGATATCCCTAGTTAATCATGCTCTTCTTTCCTATTGAGCCAAACTGCAGCCTAACAACTTCCTCAATATATCATTGGTAAAAGATGAAATCTATTTTCAATGCATGGTCTACCCTTTTGTGTCAAGTTCTCTGTTAAACCTTGAAGATGCAGAGATGAATGAGAAGCAACCTTTTCCCTCACTGAATACAGAGTATAGTTGGAAAAACAGACACAAAGCAGCAATAGTGATGCAGTGTGATTGGTGTTATAATAGTGGTATATATAAAGTGCATCCTGTAGGGTTCTAGAAGGTGGAACCATGAACTCTGTGTAGAGACTGATGGCAATGATTATAAAAGAAGTATTAACATTTATTAAGAATCAAGAACTGAGTTAAATGCTTTAGATGGGCAACGCTGTTTAATCTCCCAACAATTCTGTGAAATTGGGATTATTATTGTGCCCATTTTTTGTGTGGTACTGGGGGCAGAACCCAAGGGTCTTCTACCTCCAGGCTATACCCCCATCCCTATTTTATATTTTATTTGGAAACAGGTTCTTACTGAGTTACTGAAAGGCTCACTAAGTTGCTGAGGCTGACTTCAAACCTACAATCCTCCTCTCTCAGCTTCCCAAGTACTGAGGTTATAGACATGTGCCACCATGCCCTACTTACAAATAGACAGCTCCAAATTCACATGTGAAGTTTAAGGAAATATTACTCTGGGTGTGTGTGTGTATGTGTGTGTGTGTGTATGTGTGTGTGTGTATGTGTGTGTGTGTGTGTGTATGTGTGTGTAGTCATCTAATATTGTTAAAATGTCCATACTATTGGGAGACCGAGACAGGAGGATCACAGATTCAAGGACAACCTCAGCAATGCAGCAAGACTCTCAGCAACCTAGAGAGACCCTGAGGAAGAAGAAAGAAAGAAAGAAAGAAAGAAAGAAAGAAAGAAAGAAAGAAAGAAAGGAAGGAAGGAAGGAAGGAAGGAAGGAAGGAAGGAAGGAAGGAAGGAAGGAAGGAAGGGAAAGAGGGCTGAGAGTATAGCTCAGGGTAGAATGCCTCTGGGTTCAATCTCAAGTAAAACACACACACACACACACACACACACACACACACACACACACACCCATACTACTTAAAGTGATCTATAGATTCAATGCAATTGCTATTAAAATTCCACTATCATTATTCACAGAAATATAATTGGGTCTAAGTAGCAGGAGATATCATCCAGTGAGAAAATGTATAGTACATATTGATGGAAAGATTCTTCACCTTGACTGGATATTAAAATCATCTGACCAATCTCCATGTCAAGCCTGATTCTTAGACCAGGGTGGGACCCAAGCATTTAAAAAATCTCCTGAAGGGATTCTTATGTGCATCTGAGATTGGGATCTATTAACTTATAGTAAACAATTTTAATAATCTTCTAAGATGCAAAATCACAAGGATTTGAAGGATAGATGCAAACAAATATAATTACTTGAACAAGGTTCTTGTGGAGAAAGTTTCAAGACCTCACTGAATCCTCTCAGACAGAAAGAACTTTCTAAAATAGAGTTGCAAGAACTTTAAATTCATATCTAGATGTTTTCAATTTTTTTGGATAAAGAAAAGACAAGGTTTCCTATTGAATGTCTAGGTTAAGTGAAGAGCTTCTGAAGAACAGTAAGAGAGGTTTTAGTAAATATTATTGACCAGTGTTAGGTACTCTAAGTGGGTTTGCATATACTTTTTCATTATTCTTTATTGTAAATGTATGATGTATATATAATTATCATGGGCCCTATTTTACTTTTAAATATTATTCATTTTTGAGATACTGAGTTAAGGTTTTTGTGTGAATATTTAATATTTAATTTTTAATTGATGGCCCCTGTATTTATAGTGACACCGCCTGAGTAAGTAGCAGAACTGATATGTACATCCATGGCTCTCTGACTAAAGCCTATATTCTTTCCACTACATTATTAGGTACATCTTTAGTAGATGATGTGTACACTCTGCTATGAGCTTTAAATAGATTTTCTCATTTGGAAAAATGTTTGCCAAACATATTGAGTGCCAAACCAAAGTTGGAAATCCTATACTTTTGCTACTACATATAACTGATTTAAGGGAATATAGGACATACATATTTCTTCTAATGAATAGGAATACCAGATTCTCTTCCACATTGTTACCAATGATCTTTCTAAACACAAATCTCATTATCCCACTCATTGAAAAATCCTTCAGTGTCTCCCAAAGCCTAGAATTACAGTTTTTCCTTCAGTCTCTCCCAAAGCCTAGAGTTATAGTTTTTCACAGTATGGAGGTGGGGACTACCAAATGCTTTGAGAGTCTGATCAAAGCTCCAGGGCTTTTCAGAAAAATATTCACATACACACAATGGTTGCCATATATGGCATGCAAATCAGGAAGACCCTGAAGACTTTCTATGTCCACAGGCCATGGGTTACAATTCTCTGTTAAAGGATTTTCACTTCCCTTAGTTAATATGACATAGATCCTCCAACATTTAGCACTAAAAGGAGAAGCTACAAGGCAGTGAGGATATGAGGCTACCAAGCAGTGAACTCTGCTCCTGAGTTTCATCTTTCATTGGCATTATGTAATCTTGAAAAACTACTATCATCATCAAACTAGGAAATTTTCCACCCAGGGCCAAATCTAAGTTTCCTTTTTTTCAAATTTCATATTGGGGATTTACGAGGGACATTATACCTTGCAACTATACTCCCAGCTCTTTTTATTTATTTTTAAACAGGGTCTTACTAAGTTGCTGAGGATCTTGTTAAGTTGCTGTTTCAGCCTCCCAAGTACTGGGATTATAGTTACGTCACACCATGCCCAGCTGGGTTTTGTTTCTAACAAGAATGGCATATTTTCTTATATAAATATGTATACAGCACACCCCTACATAGAAATGGTATTTTCAAGTTATGTTTATGAGTGCAAGGACATATATTGTGCAGGTACATTTGCAATCCAGTTTTGGTGAAGGCAAGAGGGCCAGATAAATAGAAAAAATGGAAGAGTGCTTACAGCTGTGCAAAGTAGAAATTGTATCTTCAAAGATCTTTTTGAAGGTCATCATTTCTGTAAACATACTCTTTTCCTCTTTACCAATCAGCTAAGAGGCTAAATAACCACAGTCAAAAATCTTCACCTCCTAGATATCAATTTATTTAATTTTTATAGTACTTTTTATCAAACCCAGGGGTCCTTTACCACTGAGCTACATCCCTAACCCATCTTATTTTATTTTTTTTAATTTTGAAGCAGGGTCTTGCTAAATTATTCAGGTTGAATGCAAACTTGTGATCCTCTTGCCTCAACTTCAGGAGTCACTGAGATTACAGGAGTGTGCCACCATGTCTGGCTTAGATACCAATTTATTAACAAATGGTAGGAGTCACCTAGTAGGGATAAATTTAATTGGAATAATTCTCTATGCAGATTATTTAACATTATGAAATAATATATAATTATAGACATATTACAAAATTGTGATTATAACTTTGACCATCAAGTTTCCCACTGGTGAACATTTTTTTAGGCAGGAAGAGCTCCAAAAATTTCTCGATCAGTTTGCCTTGCTGTTTTTGAGGCTTTTTTCTCTCAGTCTGAGAATAACTCTTACCTCTGAATTGGGAGCCCACTTTACTTACTACTATGTTCAAGATTTCAATACTTCTTTCTAAATCTAGATTAAAAACTACCCATAAAATGGGGGATGATTCTGGTATCCTTCTCTTAAATAACTTTACTCAGTAGAATTTTGTGTTGCCTTTGAGGACCTTCATAATTATCTGGCTAAGTGTAGCATATATATATATATATATATATATATATATATATATATATATATATATATATATATATATATATATGATAAGCAAAGGAACCATTATTAATTTACTTCAGAATTTTGATCTGATTTAGCTATACAGCAAGATCAAAGGGAATATCTGTCTCTGGGGTTGTAAAGACTAAGGGAAAAACTTTGTTTTGTTTCTTTAAGCACTTTAGGGCCCATTTACCATAGGGTTTATAGAAAGAGAGACAAGGGTAAATCAGGTAATTTGAATAATAAACACAATAGACGATATGCCTGAAGCAGAGAAACTACAGAAGAAAGATGAAAAAGGAGGTTGGTGAGAGTAGAAGGAAGCAATTGCTAAACCTAAAAAGTGGAGTGAAAGAGCATATATTTGGTTCTGTAGATTACAGGAAACCTGTGCTCCAACTTGAGGGTTTTATTTCATAATGTTGATTGAGATTATATCTGTATTACATGCTGATTCTTTTTTATTCTAAAGACATGAGGAAGGTTCAGAATTGGCATTTTGAAATGTAGCTTTATATTCATTTGAACAGTCAAAAGCAGTTTTAAGTATCAGCAAAGGCATCACTATGAGGTATGCCAACATATCCTGTCAGAAAATCATCTTGTCAGAAAACTTATTCTTCTCTTTTGGTCATCGTGATGCAGAACTGGCACATATACAAATAAGTTTTATTTATTTTTGGCACTTTTCTTTCTCATTGTAATTCTAAAAGGGTCTATAGGTGACAGAAGATAAATCTTGAATCCCCTGGAACATTAGAAATATTCTCATTTTAAGCCTTTATACCAAAAGCTGGGAATTCTGCCATCCTCTCAGTATAAACTGAGCCATATACAATACTATGTTGGTGCCAATCATTCCTATAACACATGAAGTATTTAATTTTATTACTCTTGAGTCTGTTTGAGCAAATTACCCTTTGTTTCTTTTATGTCATGGAAAAAAAGCAGTTACAAATGAGCCCAAAGGCAAAAAAAATCAATAAGGACATGACCAAATCTTTTATAGAATTTGAAGGTTTGAGTTAAGAATCATTTCTCAAGCTTCAACTGAGACAGTTAAAAGACTTCATTACTGAAGTCTAATTATGTCTTCTCATTAATAATTCAAGTCCAGAGCTTCAAGAATACTTTTAAAAATTATCACATTGATGTACAACCAGGGTGAATGCTAATGTGTCTCAAATTAATCAATAAAAATAAAAATCACCTTCACTAATTGGGAAAAAGTAATTTATGGCTTTGGTAAATGGAATGGTCACATGAAACTGAATTTTCTTTTGTATGTTTTATATGTATACATACACATATTTCTGTTATATATTTAGTAATTATACATACACGTACACACAAACACAAAAACAGAACAATGAGTTGAGTCAATTTGTAAGGAACTACACTCTGATATTTTTTCTATGTTTTCATGCCACTTAGGATTGAACCCAAGGACATTCAACCTCAGAGAATACCTCTCAGCCATTTTTAATTAAAAAAATTTTAATACAGGAGCTTTCTAAGTTCTTACTTACTGGCCTCAAACCTTCAACCTTCCTGTTTCAGCCTCCCAAGTACTAGGATTACAAGCATTAGTCACGATGTCCTGAATTTTCATAAGCAAGACATACTTGTATACAATAACAGGGAGAGAAATCAGAAGAGAAGCTATGTGTAGCATCATCTAAAACTCACCTATGGATACTTATGTTCATATTGCTCATGTAGCTTCCCATCTCAAGTACTCTTAGTTCCAGGTATGCTTAGCAAGTGTTAGTGATTGGTAAGCTTTGTGCTTCTCCATGTTTTCCCCCAGACTAACTCTTGGATAGAGGGCAATAAAGCTAATTTCTTAAAGCATACTAATTGTAACACAAAACCAACATGATTAGTCAGTGTGTTCTTTCTAATTCAAGACATTTAAATGTCAGAGCCAATGACAATGAGCCATGGAGCATATCTAATCATTTGATTTAAGAATTCTAGTGAGCTGGTTATGCCATCTTTCTGCCACTGTGTTTTTGAAATATCTAGTGTGTCTTGAAATAATATTTGTCACATAATGGTACTCAACAAATACTTATTGGACAAATAAGCTTATTAAATGTATAGCACTGAACATTTGGTAAAATAATTGGAAAGAGTTTTATTTTTACTTCTCATAGAAAAGTTATAGTACTTTTAGCATGTGGTGCTTTGTATGAATGGTTTGAGAAACATATTGGGTAGTTTTAGTATATGATGCTTTATTAACTTAATAAAAATCAAGTTTAGATAAACAATTACACAACTGAATTATGATTTCATACTTTTCCAGTTAAAAAGATTTAGCCTAAAATTTATATACAAAAATCTTCCTAAAATGAATGATTTTTCTGTGCATTTTATTTATAGACTTGGATTTGGATATGGAATTAGTTAAGACTATAGAAGCATGTTATTCTAGTCAGATAGTTCTACTTTCCTTGCACTAAATTATAGCGATAGAAACCACTGAAGAGAGGCCTCAGTGTAGAAACAAAAAGAATTTGAAAGTTTGGAGGTAGCTTGTATTCTTGATATATGTTTAATTTTTATTCATTCTAACCACCAAGAATGAATGAAAACAAGAGATACCCCAATTAAATGAGGATTTCTATTATTTTGGTTTTTGTTAATTGTGGTTGTAATACACTAATGATTTATCTAAAATTAATATTTTCAGCTCTTATTTGCATGCACTTATGTATTTGGAGCTGATATTAGAACTGTACCTTCGTAGGAAGATTGTGAAGGCTATCATGTTGAGATATGGATTCAGTATGATTCAGAATATAAGACATCTGAATTCAACAAGAGTATCACCAGAAATTTCCCTTCGGAACAAACAAAACAACAACATCTCCTAATTCTACATGACGCATGCCATCTAGTGATAACATAACCAACCTTACAGCCACAGTCACTCATTTCTTTAATGTTTTGGGACCTGTTCAAATTATTTTTATTGATTCCAGATTGCTATAATCCTGGATACATTTGTCCCAGCTTTCATCTCCCATTGAAAATCCTTGCTTATAAATCCTTCCTTGCATCTTTTCATATGGATAGGTAGTTCTTAGCCTTTGAGTCTCCACGTAGGCAGTATCTACTCTGCAATGCTTTCCTTGGTCCCTTACAATCTTGACTGTATGCTCTCCCATTCTATATGTTCCTTGAGCACTCTACTCAACACTATCATAGCACCAATCACTTTTTTTTTTTTTTTTGCGGTACTGGGGATTGAACTCAGGGACATTCTACCTTTGAGCTACACCTCCAGCCCTATTTTTTATTCTTTATTTTGAAACTGGGTCTCACTAAGTTGTGTAGTGCCTCACTAGGTAGCTGAGGCTGGCCGCGAACCCGGATCCTCTGGTCTCAGCCTCCCAAATGCTGGGATTACAAGTGTGGGCCACCACGCCTGGCTCACCAATCACTTTTAATTATGATTGACTATTATCTTATTTTTCCAACTTGACTGTGAACTTCTTGAGGATAGGGACTGTGCCTTATTTCCTTTTATAAATCTTGCTCTATTGTAGGTGCTTGATGAAGTCATTCATTATTTGTGGTACTGGGGATTGAGCACAGGGCTATTCTATCTTTGAAGTACACCTCAAGCCCTATTTTATTTTTGTTTTGAAATAGGGTCTCACTAAGTTGCCATAGCTGATCCCAAACCTGCAATCCTCCTGTCTCAACCTCACAAGTACTGGGATATTATAGGTATGCCATTGCACCCAGCTGATGAATTATTTCTTTCTTTGAGATAAATTTTGCAAAGTTTGTTTTTGTAAAATAAAGATAATATTTTCTTATTGTGATAGAGAATAGCAACTGAGATTGTACACATACATTGTTCTAAAAACTGCCAGGACACAAATATATTCCTGATCATCAAGACATTTCACAGATGACTTCTACTTGCAGATTTCCAATTACATTTATTTTTAGAGTGGCTTCTCCTTATTCTTAGTATCTAGGAAATTGTATCTTTGTCAATGACAGAATTAATTGGGATTCCATTCTAGCAGTCTAATTTCATTGAGAATCATAAGTTTCCAGGTCCTTGTGCTATAATTTAATGAAATGGATGCTCAATAGTGGAAGCAGTTTTAATAAAATGGTCAGCCCTCTAATGGTGACTATAGTGTAACAGCTCCAATTATAATCATTGAGACACAAGAGAGTGGGTTTTCAGTTCAAATCTTCCCAAGAATATCTCTGCTGAAGGTGTCATGATTAACATCAGATAATGGATTTTTAAATCCTAAAAAAGTATTGATTGAAATCAATTATCTAACATTCATCCTTTTTAATATTGTAGTCACGCACATTAACCAATTGGATTAAAAAAGTTTTACTCTGCTGCAATTGACCAAAAGCATCATGGATTTGTAGGTTATGGAAATTCTATGCAAGGTAGTTTGGCAACAGAGGATGTGCTTTCTCTAATAATTGATGATCAAATTGACCACAATAATGGGGTTTTATTGACCAATAGAGTAGAATAGAAGATTCAGAAACAAACCCACATACAGCCAATTGATTCTTGACAAAGGGGCCAAAAATATGCACTAGAAAAACATGCACTCTTCAAAAAATGGTGTTGGCAAAACTGGTTAACCATATGCAGGAAACTGGAAATAAAACCCACTTTCTCACCCTGCACAATAGTCAATTCAAGATGGATGAAAGACCTGGAAATTAGACCAGAGTCCTTGCAGCTGCTTGATTAGGGCATAGGATCAACACTCCAACACATAGCCATGGGTAAAAACTTTCTCAAAAAGACCCCAAAGGCACAAGCAACTCAAAGGAAGATCAATACATGAGATTGCCTTAAACTGAAGAGCTTCTGTGCAGCAAAGGAAACTATCAAGAACCTCAACAGAGAGCCAACAGAATGGGAGAAAATTTTTGCCAACTACTCTTCTGATAGATGACTAATATCTAGAATATACAAAGAACTCAAGAAACTCGCAGCTAAGAAAACAAATAACCCAATCAAAAAATGGGCAAAAGACCTCTATAAGGAAAATTACAAAAACTGAAGAAAGAAATTGACGAAGACCTTAAAAAATGGAAAAATCTACCATGCTCTTGGATAGGCAGAATAAATATCATCAAAATGGCCATCCTCCCAAAAGTAATCTACAAATTCAATGCAATACCCATAAAATTACCAAGGTCACTCCTCATAGACATAGAAAAATCAGTCCTTAAATTCATTTGGAACAACAAAAAGCCTAGAATAGCATAGCCAAAGTAGTTCTTAGTAACAAGAACCATGCAGGAGGTATCACAATACCTGACTTCAATCTTTACTACAAAGCCACAGTAATAAAAACAGCATGGTATTGGCACAAAAACAGACACATAGACCAATGGAGCAGAATAGAAGATCGAGAAACAGACCCACGTGTTTACAGTCAACTGATTTTTGACAAAGGAGCCAAAAACATACGCTGGCAAAAAGATAGCCTCTTTAACAAATGGTGCTGGCAAAACTGGTTAACCATATGCAGGAAAATAGAAATAAACCCCACTTTCTCACCCTGCACAAGAGTCAATTCCAGATGGATCAGAGACCTGGAAGTTAGGCCAGAGACCTTGCAGCTACTTCAAGAGGGCATAGGCCCAACACTTCAACACATAGGCACAGGTCAAAACTTTCTCAACAGGACCTCAAAAGCACAAGCAACCCAAAGGAAGATCAATATATGGGATTACA